>JBAMBR010005599.1:0-93420 GCA_037044475.1 Zaprionus obscuricornis | reverse complement strand
GCTCGTTTCAGGGAATATTTGTTGCCTCGGAAATAATGCCAGATAACACCCTTGCCTTTAGTATTGTCCTTATATTTACCCGTCAATTGGCTGCAATATAGAAAATTAAATATATTTAAAATAATATTACGGAACAATATAATTTTGTAAATACCTGTTATGACAACCCTTGTACCACCAGGCGGCAGTGTAAGATATGGCACAATTATCAGCAGTTGATAGATCGTTTTTTCGATCTAAAGTAGTGAATTTCATATCCTTATGATAATTCAAAGCATCACCAGCAGATCCACTAGCTTTTCCCAATTTATGCAATTTATATCCTTCCTCTTCGTTTCCTATGCCAAACTCATCATACATTTCATATGTTGAATTGCCTTCGAAATCCTCTAGTTCAACAAGTAATTCCTGAGGCTGATCTTCAGTAAGTGCATGTATCTTATCCAGCCCCAGAAAGAATTCACCATCAAGATTCCCGAAGCCATTTTTATATTGATTCCAATTGCGATAGAAGTCTACACTTCCATCCAATCTTCTTAAAATGACGGTCCAATTACCGTCCCGAGTCTTTGCATCGCAGGATACCTTAAATGGATGCTGACTGTAACTAGGGATGAGTATTTCGTAGACTCCGCTGCACTGGGATGCTGAATCAGCACAACTCCGCCCATAAGACTTCATCATTTTTAAGGGATCTTGTTGGACAACGATTAAATTCAGCAACTTTTCCAGTTTTTCTTGTCCCGATCTCAGCTGCATTATCTCAGATTTGATTTGATCTTGTTGCGCTTTGATTTGATCTTGTTGCGCTTTCATTTGATCTTGTTGCGATTTCATTTGATCTTGTTGCGCTTTGGTTTGATCTTGTTGCGCTTTCATTTGATCTTGTTGCGATTTCATTTGATCTAGATCAGATTTGCTGCGTTGTTGATCGGCTGCAATGAATGATCTACCAAGAGCTGAATTTAATATAAATCAAACTTCAATTTGTCGATCACTTACTTTAATTCGACCAATTCGGATTTAACAGATAAATAAGCTTTAGTTTCATTTAGTTCGATTATTTCGAATGATTCCGAGAATGAATCAAAGAAACTGATTAAAAATATTAACAATATGAATTTAAACATTTTCGTGATCGTTTTTCGACAAAACTTAACAATGAACTGAATCGATTCTAATTTCGCCCAATTTTTTATAGCAAATGCTAGAAGTACATACAGCAATGGACACATAAATAGCACAACTTAAAATTATATATTTGATGATGATATTTTACATCGCATTTTCAAACTTGAGATGTCAAACAGTTTCTTAACTCTTTCAGATGTTGCACTATCAAAAACTTTGGTTTTAATCTTGATCTTTATCTTCATCCCTTGGAAAAATTATAATTTTGCTGGGTATATTATTATTCGTATATGTGTATAAAGAAATTCATATAATATAAATACTTGATAACAGTCGAATCTAAGCAGAGAGCATGTATGCGAGCGAGCGCGTAGCTTGTGGTATAATTTTTCACATACACATATGCATATGCATACACATACATATATGTAAATGTATCACTGTGTGCAAACTTACTGCAAGTAAAAAGCGCAAACTTATGGATCAGGGAAGGAGAGGGAGGGAGAATGCTGATCAGAAAACGAAATAGGACAGCAAGTGTGACCAAGACGAGTGCGAAGCACATAAGAACAGTTATATTTTATTCAAGGGTGCTGGGTATTTTACTGTCGGGTACACCCGACTGTAGCCTTTCCTACTTGTTTTGTTTTTTTTTTTTTTTTTTGGCTTTAAATTAATATATAATATATTAATTAATTAATTAATTTTTTTTTTATAATTATTATTTAATTTAATTTTCTAGAAATTTATAAATTTATAAGAAATTTATAAGAAAATTGTAGAAAACATTTGCATGAAAAAAGTTTTGCAGATAAAAGATAAATTTAATTGTAAAATGGAATTTCAATTTTTTTTTTACTCTTTCTCTCTCTCTCTCTCTCTCTCTCTCTCATATACACACGCACACTATCTCTATGTGTCAGTGTGAAGCAGGCTGAACATTTGGTGGATTTGAAATCGTCTAATTGAGCTGCCGCTGCCAGACAAATGTATCCCACGTTGACAGCAGAAAACGCAACGTTTGACATGATATAGGCAACTGTTAAAGCTGCTATTGATGGACGACTGTGAACTGTGAATAGCAAACTGAGCATTGCTTGCTGCTTGCTTTTAGCTGTTAGCTGCTGCAGCTGCAGTTGAAAAGTCGTAGGTTGAAAGGGATGAAAATGTTGTCCGCTTTTTGCCCTAGACACTGACATGCTGAGCGAACGGCACAATTGTCAATTCCATCAATCAGTGACGAGTGACATTTGAGTTGAGTTGCAGCAAAGTTGCAAGTTGCAAGTTGCTAGTTGCAAGTTGAGAACTACATTTTCCGCTTGATGCTGTAATTGATGTTGAGTACTGCAAAAAAAAAGTGTACAAACATAGTAAGAGAAAAGAAGAAAGAGAGATGGGAAGAGAGAAAGAGAGAGAAAGAGAATATGCGAAATTAGTAACATAAACGGATTTCACAATGCCAAATGCAAAGTATTTTTTGTGTTTTTATTCAAACTGAAAAACCGAAAGAAAAGCAAAAGAAAAACCACGACAAAAAAAAGAAAATAAATAAAAAATAAAATAAAATAAACGAAAACGCAAAGAATGAGAACAAAGAGAAAGAGACACACAGACACACACACACACACACGCACACAGAGGAAAAAGAAGAAGCGTATGGCCAAAATGGATAAGCTTTTCCCATGGGAAAATAGAAAATGGCATTACTTTCAGTCGGCTGCTGCTGCTGTTGCTGCTGCTGCTGTTGTCCTGCTGCCATTCAACAAAGAAATAAAAAAAAAAACAAAAATAACAAAAAACAAAAACGACAAAAAAAAAAAAGTTTTCAAAACCTGCCGAGTGCTGTGGGGCAAAGAGACACACAGAGCGAGAGAGAGAAAGAGAGAGAGAGAGAGTAGAGAAAGCAGCGAGGCGCATCCGTTGGGTGACTTAAATAAAATTTGTTGATTTTATTGAAAAGTGATGATGTGTCAAATTTTTTATCGCATTACCAGAGCTTGGCTCTTATTTTGCTTTTAACCTTGTCATTTGCATAAAATTCGCATTGAATAGACACATTAGCATTTTTAATGCTCTACTGTCCGCTGAAAGTCATTTGAGCAAGCTTCTCCAAAACCTTTCTTTTCTCTCTCAATACACCAGCATTGGTCACGCCTTACGCCTTACTTCATTCTCCTCCCCTGCCTCCGCAAACCATCTATTAAATTATCAATGCCAAACACGTTTTGGGGTTTGTAGAATATCAAGCAACAAAAGAAGAATATACAAATATATATAAAGATATATATATATATATATATATATATATATATATATAGTCGATAAACCCATTGGCAATGCCATATAAAGGACACATTCAGTCAAGTGACAAGTGAGCAATATTGCTGGACGACGGCAGCTAGAAGCTAGCAGCTATATAGGTTCGGTGCACAAGTTTGTCCTGTGAGACTAGCCGTGATTCTAAAGACAAATTGAGCAGCTTAATGCATGTCAAATTGTCAATTGCTTTAGATCTTTTGCCGTTTTGCCATTTTACCATTTTGCCATTTTGCCATTTTCTGTTTAGTTTTCTTTCTACACTCAATTTTCGCAATTTTATTCTTTCAGTTTCTATTCGTTAGTCTTGAATGAATTATGTATATTTCATTCAATTTGCGTTCCTTATGCATCACTGATCCTTTGTATCATAAAATATTGATAGTTAAGGTTGAAAATTAATAATTGATTAATTTTATTTCAAATTAATTAAGTATTAATTTTAATTATAATTAAATTAATTATTTAATTAATGAAAATTCACATATTAAATTATATATTTTCTGAAAATTAGTTATAATTAATTAAATTTTAATTTAATTTAAATTTAAGCTTAATTTAATTTCATATTTGAATTATTCATAATTTTTTTTTTTAAATTTTATCATAATTTAAATTATATATAATTTTATTTTATTTTAATTTAATTATAATTTTAATTACTTTTAATTTAATTATAATTTTGACTTAATTTAATTTCATATTTTAATTATTCATAATTGTTTTTTTTTCAAATTTTATAATAATTTAAATAATATATAATTTTATTTTATTTTAATTTAATTATAATTTTAATTACTTTTAATTTTATTTTAATTTAATTATAATTTTGGCTTAATTTAATTTCATATTTGAATTATTCATAATTGTTTTTTTTTCAAATTTTATAATAATTTAAATAATATATAATTTTATTTTATTTTAATTTAATTATAATTTTAATTACTTTTAATTTTATTTTAATTTAATTATAATTTTGGCTTAATTTAATTTCATATTTTAATTATTCATAATTGTTTTTTCAAATTTTATATTAATTTATATTATATATAATTTTATTTTATTTTAATTTAATTATAATTTTAATTACTTTTAATTTTATTTTAATTTAATTATAATTTTGGCTTAATTTAATTTCATATTTTAATTATTCATAATTGTTTTTTCAAATTTTATATTAATTTATATTATATATAATTTTATTTTAATTTAATTATAATTTTAATTACTTTTAATTTTATTTTAATTTAATTATAATTTATATTTTTTATTTAATAATTTGTTTATTCTACCTAATTAATAATTATCATTTAATTATATTGTTGCTTCATTTAATTTTATTTTTTTTTCTTAATTTTAAATTTAATTAAAATTTATTAAGCACAATTTGAATTTAAATTTTACCTTGTAATTTTTTATTAAATTATCAGAAATAAATTACGATATTAAAATAAAAAAAAATTTAAGAAAATATTATGCTGTGCCTGTGATTGATTTATTTTCTGTTTTCGCTGTGTGTAAAATATTTTTCGTTTTTGGACAATTGTAGGCCAAGAGCAATAAGCCAAGCAAGCGACGTAGCATTTTAGAATTTGAATTTGTTTTTGGCCTAGTAAATGAGAATGTTTGGCAATCTCTTTGCATTAGGTCACAACTGTGCCATAAATAACATGACATTTCATTAGTTGGGCCATGAATGAAAAGCTATGATCACCTGACGCTGGACTAACCTAAACTCACAGAGCGAAATAGAAAGAATGTGAGAGAGGAGAAAAAGTAATAGAGTAAGCAAAGAGACAATCATATGCCGCCCACAGTTAGTAGAGTTGATAGCTAGAAAGCAGAAAGCAGCAGCAAATGTTCCTATTGCTGCTGCTGCTGCTGCTGCTGCTACTGCTGCTGTTGGCAGCTGTCGACGCAGGTGTTTTAATCACACGAACGCGGCACATTTGCCCGGGTAACCGGCACGCATAAATTTTCATTTTCATTTTCATGGCTCAACGCACAACGAGAAATTGGTACAGCAACAGCAGCAGCAGTAGCAGCAGTTGGAGCCAAGGGAGAATGAGAGTTGCGACTAGTACGACGACGTTTTGCCATTTGCCTTTGTCGCCTTTTTATTGCCTGCACTTCATTTGTTGCCCTCCCTACACTACCTCCCCTCTTATGCCATGCCACGCCTCTGTCATTTCCTCAGTCAGTTTGTTCGCCCATTTGGCCATTTGGCCATTTGCTCATAAACCTGAGTTTTGCCTTCTGCGTTGTTGTCGCTTTCGTGTGTTTCCTTTTTGCCAGTTTTCAACCTCTCTCTCGCTCTTTCTCTATGTGTGTATGTTTCTCTCTCTCTCTCTCTCAGTCCCTCTACATGCCATTTCAGCGG
This sequence comes from Zaprionus obscuricornis, assembly GCA_037044475.1. NCBI lineage: Eukaryota > Metazoa > Arthropoda > Insecta > Diptera > Drosophilidae > Zaprionus > Zaprionus obscuricornis. Next base: position 87,593 of record JBAMBR010005599.1, on the reverse strand, counting down.
CTTGATGAACAAAACCGCAAAAAGTTAATTAGAATTAATGCTTTGGTTGTTAGCCCAAAAAAAAAAAAAAAAACAAAAAGGAAAAGCGCAGGTCAAATCGCATTTAACTGCAGCCCAACAGCAATAATAACAACACTCTCTCTCTCTCTCTCTCTCTCTCTCTCTCTCTCTTTCTCATACTCTTTGTGTGTGTGTGTGTTTGTGGCACGTTAATATTTCCATTTTCATTTTCATTTCTTTGCTGATGACTTTTCTACTCTAAACAGCCTACGAAAGATGTCTTTCTCTCTCTCTCTCTCTCTCTCTCACACACTCACTCACTCTCTCTCGCTCATTCTACAACTTTGAGCTTTGCCATTTAGCGGAAATGAGGCGCAATAATCATTTCTATATGCAATGAAAGCAGCTCACGTACACACAGCATACACTTTAGAACAAATACCAAATATCCAAAATGTAACAAAACACCAAAAATACCAAATATATACCAAACAAAAATACCAAATGTTAGCAGTAGCAGCAGCATGCAAGCATTGGCAAGAGTCACGAAATGGCAGCAGTCGCCGCCACAGCAAATAGACAAAGTAATCAAAATGAAGCAAAAAAAAAAACAAAAAAAAAAAAATACAAAAAATGCGACGATGATATTCAGTTACCAAGTGGCAAACAAAAAAAATACTGCAAGTTTTTACTAGTAATAATACACAGCGCACCTAGAGCTAAACATAAGAATCAAGAGACTATAAATTATATATCTGTAAATCAATCAAGAATTGAAGGCAGCAATCTTCTATGTTATCAGAGTCAAACTGATAAAGTAGCTTGCTTAAAATCGAAAGTATATATAGATATATATACGTCTTGATCCTATAGCCTAAATCATGAGAGATCTAGTGGTATGCATAGATCTATACCTCTAGATCTCTCAATGCTGGCAAAGACAAGCTAACATAGTTGATTCTTGCGATTAGATGCAGATTCCTTAGAATTACAATTATATTTATCATATAGATCTTTGAATATCTATAGATCTATATATATATATATATATATCTAGTTTTATTAAATGTTTGACAGATAGCTTCAATGACATCAGGCACAAGCTTAGAAAGTCGATGCCGTAGAAACAGAAATATATTTGCCATATAGAAAATAAACCTCAAGATTTATACTCTTAATCATATTGATCTATTAATATTGATCTATTTTCATAATATCTATATATCTAGATCAAAATATTTCTAACTCTACATTATAAATCACACAGATTTTGCATAACTCTCAAAACTATCAAGAATTTGTTAGCAGTCTTTAATTTTTCATTAGATTTTTTCTCGTATTGCTGTAAGCGTGACAATGTAGTTACTTGCGTAATGTATATTACATGTGCGACTGGGTAGCATAAAGTGCAAAAACAAATATAGACAAACATGAAGAAAGTTTTACTTGCAGGACAACATAGTAGAATACGACAGAGATGAACATGAAGAAGAACAAGAAAAAGAAGAAGAAGAAGAAGAAGTATAAGCGGCAGCAGTAGAAGAGAGAGAGAGAGAGAGAGAGAGAAAAAAAAAGTAAATAAAACAAACAAACAGACAACAAAAACTCATCAGGCAAAATGGAGGTCGCCACGGGTGCAGTAAACGTGGCTAATGAATGCTTTTGGCTCAGTGCTGATGGCAGCTCTGTGTTTAATTTAATAACACGCATACACACACACACACACACAGAGAGAGAGAGAGAGAGAATCGACATATGTATAGCATATAGCTCAACCTATCACACTCTCTCTCTCTCTTTCTCTCTCTGTCTCTGTGTGCGTTTTATAAGAATATTGAACAAATAAATTTCGAAATGTTGACAACATTTTGCTTCTGTTTGTTCATAAACGAGGCCATCGTCACCTGTGGGACGATGAACATGAAGACAAACATACAGACTTATGCATAGCATTGCCAGAGCTTCATATCAAACAGCGTCGAGCAATAAAAAAAAAATATATATATATATATATGTCTATATATAAAACATAAAAACTTCAAGCCACAGTCGTCGCCCAATGCTAAATCCCCTTAAGGGAAAAAAAAAACGAAACTTTTCTAATAGCCGCATGGCTAGCAGTAGAAAATAAAATTGTTCCTTTATATGCTGCTGCCTTAAGGTTTCTTCATATCATCGCACTCTCAATAATAATATAATGCTCTTCAAGCTGCATCAAATTCTTTATATTTTCAAAATAATTTTTGTAAATTTTAAATGCTAGAAAATGTAAAATTAAAAATGAAATAAGTAAGAAAATTATAGAGCAGTATGCTCGACTTTAAGATACCCAGCAGAAAGTCTGCTACTATAAAATTGTAAATAAAGAAAGTTAAAAATGAGTAAGCTCGACTGTGTAATACCCGGCGTGGCAATGTATAGTCTCAGAGATCGCAGTATCCAAACGAACAGCTGAACGGCCTGATGGACATGCTTCACTTCACACGCCTATTGTTCCTATGCATGAATATATCTGCTTTGTGGGCGCTGACACGCCTCTTTCTGCCTTTTCATGTGTCACAAAGTCTTAAGTCGTGAATACCCGACAGTTACTGAGTATAATTAAAATAAACTTGCGCCAATTTCAGTTCAAATACAGTTCAAGGTCAAGTTATAAACAATTTGAGATTATTTCAAGGCGCAGCGTAAAAATAAAAATAATAAAAATAAAAATAAAATATAATCAGTAAAATTTCAAAAAAAAAAAATAAAAAATATAAAGCAAATTTTTGATATTAAAAACAAACGAGAATTTTGTGAAACGACGCTCGAGCATCGTTTGGCAAACCAAATATTTCTTATCAAATCACAGCACAGCACAGCACAGCACAGAGCCAGAGGCAAAGGCAGCGCACGAGCACGAGCACGAGCAGCAGCAGCAGCAGCAGAGTCAAGGCCTGAGATTCAAAGGCAGCGATTGTGACAATGGCAAAGCAATTATTATTATGGTCAAGTTCAAAATAAAAGACTGTAGAGTATCAGATAGTCGACTCGATCGTGAATTTAGAACTTTTTCAGATATAGTTGCAGAAAAATGTTGCTGCTTACACAGTAAACGTGTAGCAGCTGCTCATTGAGGCGTCGCTGTAAGCTTTATGGAGCATATAAAATCGTAAGCTTCCAATCAATTTCAAAGTCATTTATTACAAATTTTAAGTGCACATTTCTAATGTTAATAAAAATTAAGGTTCCCCCCAAATCATAAAAACAACAACAGCAACAAGAGCAGCAACAGCAACAGCAGCAACAGCAGCAGCAGCAGCAGCAATAGCAACATCAACAGAAACTTCTTATCGGTACAGTTAACAGACGCGCTCACTTGCTTCTCAATATGCCATGCCCCAAGTCCCAAGTCCCAAGCCTCATGCCACATGCCACATGCCTCTCAAAGGAAAGAAAAAAAAAAAAACAGCTAATCATTGAAGTCGCTCTAGTTTCTGCTGAAGAACGTTACTTGTCATGGAGAAGGTAATGTTGCTTCATATTTCAACGTCACTCGCATCGTCATCATTTTTCCTGTGGCCAATGTCGACAACGACGACGTCAGCGTCGACATCGGCGATGACATCAACAGTTCTGCATAAATTTGCACTCGATAAAAATTTCAAATGTTTTCATCAAATTATTTTTCTCTCTCACTTTCTCTGTTTTTTTTTTGGTGCGAGACTTCACAGAACTAGAGAGTTTTAGAGATGTGCAGCGATATGCGTAAGGAAAAATTTTTAGAAATTTATTTTTTAAAATTTTTGCAAGAAATATTTTTTTTTATATTTTTTACAAGTTACATTTTTCAGCTCATGTTTAAGCATATGTGTCTCGTGCTTCGTGACACGTGTCTCGTGTCTCGTGCCTCGTGCCTCGTGCTTCGTGCAAAACATATCCATCTCCAGCGGAAAGTCAAGACTCACGACTCGAGCCTTCATCCATCATTAATGGAGCGACTGCTGCTGAAGGAGTTGCCACTGTTCTTCCCATCCCTCTCTCGCACACACACACACCTTTACGGCTCATGCTGCTGGCAGGCAAAAAGGGCAATTGTAGGTGGGCGTGGCATGGGTGCGTTGACGAGATGACATTACTTTTTAATGACTTTGACTTTATGCTGCAAATGCGACTTCGACTTTGACTTGGACTTTGTGTTCACTTGCCACGTCGCAAGGTTTTTGCTTTGTTGCCATCGTTTCTTATGTTTCTCAGTTTCAATTTGTGATTTCAGCTTTTCAGCTGCAGTTTATGTTTTATGTTTAACTTGATTTTTATTGACAAATAAAAATTGATTTCATACAAATATTTGTATTTATGAAACATTTCTTTAATCAAATCAAAAATTAAATTCTATTTATTTTTTTTATAAATTATTTACAAAAATTAAATTAAAATATTTCAAAAATATATTTCATAAAATATTATATACATAAGACTTTATTTTATACTAATATTTTAAAAGCTGCAAAAATAAATTAATCTTTTATATGCTGTAGTTTTCAAGTTGCAATAAAAAAATTTTTCATTTATTTTCTTATCGATTCTAGTTATAGCATATAGTTGTCCGATATTAATCAGACTTGTTGAACATCTGAAAATCATTACTAAATCTAAATTCTGCAAGTTTCAATTGCATTGCATCACAAGCATAAAAGTTTTTTATATAAATATGAAATTTTTAAGCTATAGTTCATATGGCAGCTATAGAATATAGTCTGCCGATATAGCTCGTTTTAACTTATATAAAATCGTTGAGCAACAGGCAGTGTCTGTCAGTTGTTGCAGATCAAATATATATATATATAGTTAATGGACGCTGCCACATCTACATCTACATCTTCATAAAAATGAAATGTTGATCTGCGTCTGCGTTTTTATTGCATTTCAGTTTCAGTTTTATCAGTTCGCTTGCAATGTGCACTTAAATTTAAGTTCATATTTTGTTGAAGCATTGAACGAAAGAGTGAGAGAGAGAGAGAGAGAGGTAGAGAAAGAGAAAGGCAATTGAATGTTGATATGCAGTGAGATGCAAAACAAAGACTTGCACAGAAGCGCAGTAATAAGAGAGAGCGGAGTGAGATAGAGAGAGAGAGATGAAAAAGAGATGAGAAGTTGCAATGATGGTTTATTGATGGCCAATATTCATATAATAATTTTTTTTCTCACTGTTAAAATATTTTTCCGCTCATAAAGGAAAATTGACTGCAAAAATTGTTTTATTACAGCAAACTCTGAAGTTGCCTTCTCAGTGGCAGCGCGGCTACTGTTCTTGTTGTTATTGTTGTTGTTGTTGTTGCATGGTGTTGTAATTTGTTTGCTCTCTCTCTCTCTCTCTCTCTCTTTCTGTTTGTTTCTTTCGTTCGCATGTGCATTTTTTATGTTTTTTTATGCGTTTATTTTGCATGCATCAGCGCGTTATTAAATTCCACACACTGCCAAAAGCCACAAACAAAAAAAAATGTTATATATATAACAACAACAACAACAACAACAACAATAGCAACAAAAACAACAATGTGCGAAAAACTACTGCAGATTGCCACAGTATGATGAGAGACGTCAACGCAACAAACGAAGCCAACGGCTATACAAACTATTTTATCTCCCTTCTTTTCTCTCTCTCTCTCTCGCTTTCTCTCTCTCTCTCTCGCTCCTAGCAAACCACAATACAACTGAACTGAACTCAACTCCATTTCCATTAACATCTTCCTGCAATGTCGAAACCTTTTTATGCTGCGCATTTTGCAAGCGTCTCATTTAACTCACACATAAAAAAAAGGTTATGAAAAGAAATAGAGAAAATGTTTTGGGATGGGAAGAATATTGCTACTACTACAAGCTCAGCCTAAATCCTTACTCACACACACACACTTGCATATTAGATTAAAATTTGCTACATTTTGTTCAAAGTGAACACAACTACAAATGAAATATTTAACATTTCTATGCAAATATTAATTTATAATTTAATTTTCTATTAAAAATAATATATGAAAAATATAAATAATATAATAATAATAATATAAAATAATATAAAATTAATTATTAGTTTTTTATATATTTTTATTTATTTTATTTTTTATTTTATTATGTATTTTTTTTATGCTATTATTCTATTTCATACGTTTTGCTTAACATTCTGTTAAGACTGCAAAACTTAACATCGGCTACTGTTAACATTAGCTCAGCTTGCGCTTCACATGCTGTTATACTGTTAAATGTTAGCACAGTTGCTGGCTGTAAAATGTTAACCGCAAACGGGGAAACGCTGGCTGTTAGATTAACAGCGCGCTGTTAACTATTTACAAGCAGCTGTAAATGCAAAAAAATTCAAAATAAATTGAAAGAAATTTAAATTTGAATTAAAATATAAAAAAAAAAATTAATAAAATAAATTACAATAATAAAAATTAAAAAATAAATAAAATATATAAAACTGAATTATGATTCTCAGCAGTTAGCAAAAATTCAAATAAATAAAAATAAAATTTTACTAAAATTAAAAAAATCAATAAAAATAATAATAGCATAATAATAATTTAAATAATGTTAAAAAAAATAAAATAAATAAAATAAATAAAAATTAAATAATATTGACAGCAGTTAGAAATCGAAATAAATAAAAATGAATTTAAATTAAACTTTCAACTAAATAAATAAAATAATTTATAAATTAATAAACAGAAAAATAAATAAAATAAATAATGAAATGAAATATTTTGTGATCATGCCTTTAATTGGCAGCAACATAAAGTCTATAAAGATAATCAGCTAAATAAATGTGTCTATAAATCAACAAGATTTGTTGGCATTCAATTTGTAAAACGAAAAAAAAAAAATAACAACAATAAAAGCAATAAAAAATAAATAAAAATAAAATGTGAATTTATGGAATTTATTTAAGCGCTGTGATTAAATTTCCAAAATCACCTTTAAACTCAATTGTTGAATTTGCAATAAATACGAATTTCAGCTCAAACTCGAAACTCAAAATAAACACATGCAATGCAATTCATCATTCACACACACACACACACACACACACACACACACATACAAATACATAGCTGCAGAAAGTATGAGTTGAATTTCGCCAAAACGTCCCATTAACAGAATTCAATGCACAAAAACTTCTCGTGGCGTTTTGAAGCCAAAAAGCGAATGTCAACACTATCAATCATTGCTTTGACAGTTTGAGTGCTTGTTTTAGTATTTGTGCTTTTGATTATGTGACGTACACACACATTCACACACACACACATATGATATGTGTATGTATATGTGTGTATAGTCGAGGCGCATCAATTGATACACTTACAACAAATTGTTTGCAGTGAAACACGTGGGCGGCACATTGCGAAAGGCGTCGATTGAATGAAAATGCGAGAGAACAACATGGAAAGAAAATTGGGACGAATCAGGGAAAATGGAAATGGGGAAACATTTTGATTGATGGCGTCACGACCTGAGCTATTTTAAATGAACAAATTGAATGTGCAGACACACAAAACACACACCAACACACACCCACACACACACACACATACACTTACATACGTGCATATACACATATATTAACATATTTACCATATATAGTATAGTTATGGTAAAAATTTTATACCCCAAAAACAGTTGATGATTATTCAAAATTTAATTAAAAATTTTTTTTGGAATTATTTTTATAAAATTTTAAAAAAAAAAATATATTAAAAGCAAGAAAATTAATACCAAAGATTATTTATATGCTGCTAGCAAGAAATAATTTTAATGTAACCTTTTTTTTTATAGTGCTCGCTAAGATTCAACCCAAGTTATATACAGCTATATATAGCATAGATGTGGAACATATAGCTATACAAATAGATTATTATCTAATATTTTTTTTTTTAATTTTTTTTTTAAATTTTTATTTAATTTTTTTCATTCTCATTTAATGAAAATTCTGCTGTTAGTTGACATAGCAAGAAATAATTTTATAGTGCTCGCTACGATTCAACTTAAGTTATATACTGCTATATATAGCATAGATGTGGAACATATAGCTATACAAATAGATTATCATCTAATTTTTTTTTTTTAATTTTTATTTAATTTTTTATCATTCTCATTAAATGAAAATTCTGCTGATAGTTGACATATTTCTTTATTATAGCTCACAACTGCCATATGCATAATATCGACATATATCGATATACGATCTGTATGATCTATAAAATCTGTAAAAAAATCTGTACAAAACATTTCATAAGAAATTTATTAACTATTTAACACAATGAAAACCTAAATAAAAAATTAAAAAAAAAATTTGATATACAAAAAAAAAATAAAATGAAGGCAAATATTAAAAATTATTGACGCGCTGATGCTGAATTATATTGATTGCGAAATGGATTTGGACGTGCACGAAATGTTGCCAATTGTCGTTGCTTTTGATACAGTTCACGTTCAAGTTGTTGACGTTGTTCATCAAGATCACGACGACGCTGCTCCTGTAACTCTTGTGCCTGTGCATTGAAACGTTTGCGTTGCTCGGCTCTCAGCTCAGTGGACAGACGAAATGGTTTGCTGCTGTTGTTGCTGTTGTTGTTGCTGCTGCTGTTGTTGTTGCTGTTGCTTGACTTAAGAGGCAAAGCATTTAAATTGCATTTGCTTAATGTTTTTGTTTTATTACGCAACTGTTGCTGCTGCTGCTGTTGCTGCTGTTGCTGCTGCTGTTCGATTTTCTGTCGACGCTTCAGTTCCATGTTCAATGTAGTTTTCAGCACATTTGGTGTTACTGGACAAGTGATACGATGCACAATCTGACGATTGAACAACTGTTGATGCACTTGATGAAAATTTGGCATCGGACGACTATGAAATTCACGTTTACTACGTTCTTCCTCTATGCGTTGCCGTTGTCGTTGTTGTTTCTTTTGCTCGTAGATATCTTTAAATCGATATGCTTGTGGTGCTGGAAATTGTTGTTGCTGTTGTTGTTGTTGTGCAGAAGTCTTATTGACAATTCTCTGTGAAGTCTCCCAATCGGGTTCCATTGTCTTTAAGAGATTCTCAAGCACTGCTACCTGTTTCTGTGCACTGGCATAGACAATATCCTGACGACGTTGCAATTGTTCCAAATTCTGTTCAAATTCCATTTGTTTCATTGGCTTTTCCATATGCAGTTTATTTATTGGCTCTAAAGTTTCTGCCAATTTCTCTTCCTCTTTCTGTTCCTTCAACTGTTCCTCAAGCTGCTCGTTTTGCTGTTCAATTTGAAATTCCTTTAAACTTTGCAAGTCTTCATCATGCACAGCTATATCTTGCTGAACCTCCATGAGTCTAAAAAATTTATCCAGCTCAAGATTCTCTAAATGGAATTGCCACATTTTGGACTTTTTTCTATAAAATGCTATGAAATATTATTAAAATAAATAGTACAGAATTTCGACTGTTGCTCAATAGAAAGCCTACTAAAAACTCAGAGAGAGAATGAGAGAGAGAAAGAGAAAGAGAGAGAGAGAGAGAGAGAGAGAGAGAGGCATATGAGTGTATGAGAGAGATAGTGAACTTTATGTTAAAAGAGACTTGAAAACAATGTAAATCTTCATGTCTCTAATCTGTCTATCTCTCTCACTTTCTGTCTCTTTCACTCTCTCTCACTCTTGTACTGTTAAATTGCTTAAACTTATTATGAAATATAATTAAATGTTTAAGCTTAAGAAAAGTTTCACGCTTTTTGAGTTAAGTAAAAATTTTTTTCTTTGAATACTGCTGCTTGCTGTGGAATCATGTGCGAATTAGTTAAGCTCATTAACCAAAAGTAAATGAAAAAAGTAAGAGAGCGAAAAAGCAGTGAAAGCAAGCAAAAGAGAACGCACATTGCAAGGCAAAGGAAAAAAAGGTAAAGGGTAAAAGTAAAGCTGAGAAAAGTGCGCAGGTGGCGTGCTACAAGTTGTTAAGAAAATCCACACAAAACTCCACTTGATTAGCACTAAATGTGCCTCAATCTGTCTGTCTGTCTGTCTGTTGGAAACATGTGTCTAAAGAGCACACACACACACACAGACACAGAAACATGCGTCTTGAATGCTTGTTGATAACTTTTTAAAAGCACAAGCCCTGAAGTGCTGTAGCGGAAGCAGGCGGTGTGTAGGTTGTGTGGCAACTACAAGCTCACATTGAGCGCTGCTCCTACTACCAGTACAGCAGTATATACCTTGGCACGCCCACGCAGAGTCGACAGATTAACAACATTGCTTACAAAATAAAAGTTTTTCGGACTCTTATCGCTGCCGCTCTCTCTCTCTCTCTCTCTCTCTCTCTCTTAGGCGCTTACTGATAGCCATTAGTAAGTAAGGCAGAGTCAAAGTTAACTTAACAATGAACAAAAGGCCAAATCGAAATCCAAAGCAAAAGCCAAAGCCAAAGCCAGAAACAGAAGTAAAAACTTGGCAACTGATAAACGTGCTTCACAAACAGACGAGTCAAGACTTTTGTGCGTTGCATGTGTTTGTTACTGTGTGTGTGTGTGTGTAGCAGTGATAAAGGGGCTGCTCGGGTGACTCTGAAAAGCAGATCAAAAGTTATCCAAAAACTTGCCCGCAAAAACAAACGCAAGCGAAAAGCAAACAACAAAAAATAAAAGAGAAGAAATTCCCTTTTATTTCTCATCTCATCAGCGATAATTTGCTGCTTAGCTAAAGAAATTTGTCTGCCTCTCTCTCTCGCTCTCACTCTCTCTATGCTTCTCTTGCTCTTGCTTTTGGTATACAATCTTGATTAGTTTCAAGGGATAATTAGTAGCTCATTTGAAAGAGATTTTTTTTTTTTTTGTTTTAGCTTTTCTTTTCTTTTCTTTTTTCTTTTTTTTTTTTGCAGTGTATGTTTTTAGCTGATTAGATTTACCGACAACAAAGAGACAAGAAAAATTGATTGAAAAGCAAAACGCATGTGGCTTTGGCTGCGCCTTCAGTTGCCACTAACACCGAAACTTAAGCAACAACAATGCAAAAATTGAAGAAAAAAATGAAAAGAAAAGGTAAAAGTCTGTTGTGTGTAAAGGACCAAAGGTTCAATATGCCAAAAACATAAAACGCAACGAGTTTTCCTACACTCTCTGTCTCTCTCTCTCTCTCTCAGTCTGTCTCCTTCTATCTGCTCGTATCATTTAACCCGAATAACATTTTCATAAAACGAAATTATTAAAATTGTTTATACGTCTCTCTCTCTCTCTCTCTCTGACTGACGCAAAATTGTGTGTGCCAGCATATGCTAAGCATATACAGTTATACACACACACACACACATATATATAGCATATGTGTTTGATGCTTAAAGCGAATCATACAATTGTCTGCACATGCTTCACGGTCGGGGGAGTAGCAGGCAGAGAGCGAGAGAGAGAGAAAGAGCAGAAAAACGAAGTTTAATCGACAATTTTATTATTAAGCTCTTAAATCGACAAACTTTAAATAATTTGACTATAGAAAATTTCATCTTCAACTTCATCTTTAATATGCATGCAAAAGATACCCTGTAAAATAAAATTTATTACAATTTTTTTTTCATTTTTATAAATTATACTATAAATTATTATAAATTATAAATTTCTAAACATAATTTCTAGCTATAGCTATATATGTTATATATTCTTGAAACTATTGATTTTTACTACTGAGTATCTGCTTGTTGAGCATGTTAAACTTTACATAATATTTTTAGTTATGTCTTAAGCAAACATTGAGCCACAAAATAGCAAAATTGTTTAATTGAAAAATTTCTTTTTGATAAAAAAAAAAAAAAAACAATTTGTCTTTCTCTATAGAAGTGTGTGTGTGTGTCTGTGTGTGGTAACAAATTGAGTTTTTGCGGAAAAATAGTTTTGTATCGAAACTTTGCGCAATCGAAAGAAATATAAAACTAGCAAAGTTTTTGCAACAAAGAAAAAAAAAAACAAAAAAAATGTTATTAAAATAAAAAATAAATTAAATTAAATATTAAAGCAATAATAAAAATATTCTGAAATTTTTTTTCACATTTTTTTCATAGTTTTTTTTTTTGTATTTTTTTTTTTTGCCATTTAGTATAAAATGATGTTGAAATTGCAAGCAATTTGCATACGTAATGAACGCGCATAATCAATCAACTCTTGAAGTAAGTATTATTAAAAGTTGATAGATTTAACAAACTCAACTGAATTACCATAAATAGAATTGAAGAGCAACGGGCAGCAGCAGCAGCAGCAGCAGCAGCTCGTACACAGAGTGACGGAGTGACACATGACTCTGAAATGTGTCGGAATAACAATTAATTGATATGCGAATCGGATTTCGAATGTGAATGCAACTGCAATTGCAATTGTGATTGCGATTGCGAATGCGAATTCGTCAGAGACTCAGACTATGAATGTGAGTGTAAATATGAATGTGAATGTGAATGTGAATATTATTGTGAATGTGAATACGAATGCAAGCATATTGTCAATCATAATTATTGATTGTCCATTAGTAACTTATTCGTAATTTATACATGACAAACATAAACAAGAAAAAAAAAAAAAAAACTTTTGTCGTGTTGAAAGGCGATAAAAATCGATTTAAGTGCCAAACTATCGAACAATAAATTTTATTTAACAAACGGCAAAAGCAGCAATACAACTGTACAAGCACTTTAACTAAATAATTAAGTAAGAACAACTAAATACACTAAGCAATTGAATTATTAAAAAAAAATTTATAGAAAATATAAATACAAAAAAAAAAATGAATTAAAAATTAAAAGTCATATAAAAAATACAATATATAAAAATAAAATATTGTAAATTATATAAAAAAAAAATAATAATAATAATAATAATAATAATAAAAAATAATAATAATAATAAAAAATGAATTAAAAATTAAAAGTCATATAAAAAATACAATATATAAAAATAAAATATTGTAAATAAAATTGTAAATTATAAAAAAAAAATATTAATAATATTTTGTATAGTCACAAAAAATAAAAATGTATTAAAATAAATAATAAAATATAAAAAATTGTAAAAAAATATAAATAAAATTATTTATGCAAAAATTGTTTAAAAAAAAATAAAATGAAACTTTAAGTACTTATTAACAATATTAATAAATGTTATAATAATATAAATAAAATTATACAAAAAATAAATTTAAATATAATAAAAAATAATTTTAAAAATCATAAAAAAATTTAAAATAATATTAACAAATATTATAAATTTATAAATGCATTAAAAATGTGAAATAATAAAATATTCAAATACATAAAATTATTAAAATAGACATGAAGTCAGTGATAACATGATGTTAGTGTATACAAAGGTCAATCGTGTCATGCTGCCATTAGACAGACAGTTTTGACATTATCAGTTTTATATATATATATTTTTTTTTTGCTAGCGATATTTATGACATTGTTTATGCTTTTATTTATAGACTTGACCGAAATTGATATTGAAATTGAATTTAAATTTCATTTCAAGTTAAAATACAATGACCAGAAAAAAAAAAAATAAAATACCATCAAAAATTGTAAGCCAAAGAAAATGCATTTACTTATCAAATGCCATGAGGTACATGGCATGGCATGTGGCATGTACGGCATGTAAGCCCCATTGGACTCACCGTTGAATTCAGAGTCAGAGTCAGAGTCAGAGTCAGGCTTGATGCAACAGCGGACCAATAAACAAAAGCATTAAACCCATAAAAACAGAGAACATGGCACTCTCGAGAATTAACACTACATTATTCACAATGCAATTTCGAAAGAAAAAAAAAACAAAAAAAAAAAAAAAATTCGTTTCGTTTTCAAGGCAAAACGACGCGAATATCTCTCACTCTCGCTCTCTCTCTCTCTCTCTTTTTCTGTGTGCGTATGTATGCATGTGTGTGTGTGTGAATACGTGTGCAATGGCTCACATGGGTGCCTTCGCCTCTAAGGTGGTTGAGGGAGGGAGGTGGAAGTGGAGTCAGTGGAGAGTTGAATGTGAGTGAAAAGCTTGAACTCTCTGCGGGATCTGAGCATTGGTATGGCAGCTGCACCTTTCGCCTGTCGTTGCCTGCCATGGTGCTCAACTTTTTATTTATTTTTTTTAATACCCTGTAAAAATTGTATACAGTGTCTGCTAGCAACAAACAACAGTTGATAAATGTCGTAAATATTTATTAGAAAAATTTTATTAAATTTATTTTCTTGTCAATTTTGAGTTGCTCTAGGGTATCGCTTAGTCTATAAACTATCAACAACTAATTTTTTTGTTTTTTATTATTTTATATGTTGCAAAAAATGTGAAAAATTAAAAATATTGTACTATATATATATATATATATATATATATATGTATATAGAGATAGAGAGAGAGATAGAAAAAGCGGAAGTGACGTTTTTCAGTGTCGTTGTTGCTTTTATGCATATTTCTCACAACACATTTGGAGCAGAGTCGAGCTACGCTTAAATCATCCCAAAAAAAAAAGCCAACAGCGTATTGGTTGAGAGAAGGATGTAGGGTGTCGTGTGCTTGTAGGAGATGAGCTGTAGGATGGACAGGAGAGAAAGCCTGTTTGTTGTTAGTTTGCCGCTGAAGTTGGGCTTAAACCATCAGCATAGCAGTAAGCACCCGCAGCAGCAGCAAGCACCCGCAGCAGCAGCAGCAGCAACAGTAGCAGTATCATCATAGCACTAACTGAGGTGCAACCAAATGCCACGCCTCTTTTCGCTAGAACTCGACTCTCTACCTTCATTTCGCTCTGTTGATTTATGTTCAGAGTTTGCGTTCATTTATCATTACACTTGAAAGCATTTCCGCTTTTGTTCCTTTTATTATATACTATATGTATGTATATGTTGCCGTGGGCAGAGATGTTGCCTGCGAGGCAGAAGGTAAACAAATGTGTAATACTTTTAATGCAACGTATTCTTGTTATTGTTGTTGTTGCTGTTATTGTTATTATTATTTTTTATTTTTTTTTTTATATATTTGTTTGTTTCTCTTATTTTTTATTGCAGGTGCAAAACGAGCTGCTTATCATCATTGCGAATGCTTTTAGCATTTGCATATTAAATGCAAATTGAAACAATGCACGAAAACCAAAAAACAAAGACAACGACAACAACAACAACAACAACAACATAAAACAAAACCATAACCAAATATAGTTAAATATTTTATTTATTTCTAGCAACATTTTTGGTTGCAAGTGTCAATTATTTCACAAGAATTTCAAGTATTTCTAGCTGCTACAATTTTTTCTTTAATAATATTTTTCTATTTTTTTTTTTTACTTTACGTTTTCAAAATTATTTAAAATGCAAATTCCAAAGTTTATTATGAACAAAAAATTATTGATAAGAATGTTAAATATCATTACTCAAACTTGTTTGGGCCTGATCATCATTACAGCACGTTTCAGTGAATATTCAAAACCACGGAAATTACCCCAAATTACACCCTTTCCATAAGTGTTATCGTTGTATTTACCCATCAGATTGCTATAGAAAATAATCAGTTAAATTAAAAAAAATATATATTATATTTTGAGCTACCGAATATAGATTTGTTTACCATGCGTGACATGCAGCATACCACCAGGCCCCAGTGAATGTCTTGGCACAATTATCGCCTCCTGTATCGTTGTCCCTATCGAAGGTTGTGAATTTCATACCTTTTTGAAATATCATTGCATCATTAGCAGTTCCGCTAGCATTGCCCAATGTATGCAATCTGAAAGCTTCTCCTTCATCACCAATAGCGAATTCATCGTAAAGCTCATATCTTACATCACCATCAAAGTCTTCAACTTCCACGAGCAGTTCCTGGCGTTGGTCCGTGGTAAGAGCATGTATTTTATCAAGTCCCAGAAAGAACTCACCCTCCAAATTTCCAAATCCTTTTTTGTTGTCCGTCCAGTTGCGATAGAAATTTTCACTGCCATCCATTCGTCTCAATATGATCGTCCAATTGCCGCCCCGAGTCTCCTCATTGCAGCTGACGTTAAACGGTTGTTTACTAAACTTGGGAACCAGTATTTCGTAGAGTCCATTGTGTGTGAAATCTGGTGCGGCACAATTTCTTGCGAATGTTTTTGGTTTAGGCGGACTAAGATTATGTCTAATGTCATTTAGCATGACTTCGATGTTTTTCAATGCTGCTTTCAGATCTGCTTCAAGCACATTTTCATCTCCTTTGATCCTAGCTTGCTCTGCCTTCATAAGTCCTTGATCTGCTTTGATCGTCAGCAGCAGTTCTTTCATGATCTGTAGATCCGTTTTGATAAGAGTTTGTTCCGATCTATTATGAAATCTGTTTAAGATTATGTTAAATTTTAATTATATTTTTAAACTTACTTTAAGTCTGTCAATTGAGAATTGGTAGAAAGAAAAGATTTCGTCTGATTCAACTCGATCATTTCCGATGCGTCAGTTGGAAAACTGATTAAACTAAATATAAATGAAAATAATATAATTTTCAACATTTTTTGCGCTTGTTACTCAGTGATCAGATGATTTTCTTGTCTAGATCGTCGAGTGTATTAGCTTTTATAGTATTTATGGCATAATCGAGATGTTCCTATCATTTGTTTAAGTGCAAAAATGAAGTCTGACTCAGCATCTAATAAAAAAAACAATATAATCTTCTTATCATTAATTTTTTTATTACTCTCCCAGGGAAATCACATTTTTTTTCAGCATCGACATTGACATTTGCTACTAGAGATAAGTTTATTTTAAATCTCAATTTATATTTGTTTATATTTATAAAAAAAAAAATATAAAAAAAAGTTCAAATTATTGATAGGAATGTTAAAGATCGCATGCATCACTCAGATTTGTTTGGGCCTGATCATCATTACAGCACGTTTCAGTGAATATTCATGACCACGGAAATGATACCAAATTACACCCTTGCCATAAGTCTTATCGTTGTATTTTCCCATTAGATTGCTTTAAGAAATATTCAAATAAATTAGGAAATTCTAAATTTTGAAATATATAATATATATTTCTTATACCTTGCGTGACATGCAGCGTACCACCAGGCCCCAGTGAATGTCTTGGCACAATTATCGGCTCCTTTATCATTGTCCCTGTCGAAGGTTGTGAATTTCATACCCTTATGGGCGATCAATGAATCGTTAGCAGTTCCGCTAGCATTGCCCAATGTATGCAATTTGTAGAACTCATCTTCATTTCCAATACCGAATTCATCGTAAAGCTCATATCGTACATCACCTTCAAAATCTTCAACTTCCACGAGCAGTTCCTGGCGTTGGTCCGTGGTAAGAGCATGTATTTTATCAAGTCCCAGAAAGAACTCACCCTCCAAATTTCCAAATCCTTTTTTGTTGTCCGTCCAGTTGCGATAGAAATTCTCACTGCCATCCATTCGTCTCAATATGATCGTCCAATTTCCGCCCCGAGTCTCTTCATCACAGCTGACATTAAATGGTTGTTTACTAAACTTAGGAACCAGTATTTCGTAGAGTCCATTGTGTGTGAAATTTGGAGCCGCACAATTTTGTGCGAAAGTGTTTGGTTTAGGCGGACTAAGATTATGCTTAATGTCATTTAGCATGACTTCCATGTTTTTCAGTGCCGCAATCATATCTTGTTGATCTGCTTTGATCACAGCTTGCTCTGCCTTTATATGTCCTTGATCTTCTTTGATAGTTAGTAGGAGTTCTTTCATAAAGTGTTGATCCGTTATGATAAGAGTTTGTTCCGATCTATTATGAAATCTGTTTAAGATTATGTTAAATTTTAATTATAATTTTAAACTTACTTTAAGTCTGTCAATTGAGAATTGATAGAAAGAAAAGATTTCGTCTGATTCAATTCGATCATTTCCGATGCGTCAGTTGGAAAACTGATTAAACTAAATATAAATGTAAATAATATAATTTTCAACATTTTTTGCGCTTGCTGCTCAGGGAAAAGATGATGACTATGTGTAGATCGTCGTGTCATTCAACTTTTTATAGCA
The DNA here is from genome assembly GCA_037044475.1 of Zaprionus obscuricornis. Lineage (NCBI taxonomy): Eukaryota > Metazoa > Arthropoda > Insecta > Diptera > Drosophilidae > Zaprionus > Zaprionus obscuricornis. The sequence goes on along the minus strand of JBAMBR010005599.1, from coordinate 69,586 downwards.
ACATCGAATGTTTCTTATCTAAGTCTAAGTCTGACATAGCACAGAATCTACTTATCATTTTATTGAACTGCAATAATCATTGACTTTGTGCGAAGATCTTTTGTGCTAAAGCTGAAAAATCCTTCACATTGTTGAAAAAAAAAAGAAATATTATTAAATATTCAATTGAATGAATAATTGTCTTTGTGAAAATAATTTAAGTCATAATTCATAATACAATAATTGAATTTGTCGAGATGCAATTTATGTAGCATACTTATTGGAGCGCAAAGCCAAAATGCAATTGACACTCGAGATGTCTAAATATATGTATGTATGTATGTATGTATGTTTATATATGAATTTGAATATGTAAATATATGAATGTACGAAAAGATAAATAGTTGAATATATGAGTATGTGAATATTGCAGTTGTAAAATGCAATGAGTAAATTAATCAATGCCAAGAATTGTTTTAAGTATTCATAACTAAAGTATTGCCTAGGGCGCATTTAATGCCATTGAATCCTTGCTTACATTATGAGACAGGTGTAAAATGAATATACCTTGAACATTTAGTTAAATTTTGTATGTCTCTTTGTGTATATGTATCTGCATGTGACAAATAATTCCAACTGATTTACGGTCTGGCCCAGGCTCATGTTCAGTCTCAGGTTCAGTCTCTCTGTCCAGGTAACGGGGCTGTGCGCCTCCACTGGCTTAGTTCTAGCTGCAATGTTCGTTCTGCTATGCTTCAATGCTCGGAATGTAATGCAAAATGCATTCAAAATGCCAACGGCAGCTGCTGCTACTACTGCTGCTGCTGCTGCTGTTGCTGCTGCTGCTGTTACTGCTTCATGGTCAAATGCGATTAGTAAAAAGGTGAAAATTGAATTTATGTTTTTGCCGCACAGCAATACAAATAATGGCAAATGTTTTTGATTAGTTAATTAAATTTTGTAAGTTGACATTTTGTGAAATGAACTTAACATTTATTAATTTTCCTTGTTAGAAGACTGCTTGTCTCTCTGTCTGTCTGTTTGTCTGTCTATCAGATTTGCTATCCTTTTCAGGTGTTTTTCGTTTCGTGTTTCAAATTTAATTGCTTAATTTGAACGTCAATGTTCAACAAGAATTTCACAAGTTGCATTTTCATTTCGATTTTCCATTTACATAATAAGAAATAAATGCTGACAAACAAAGACAGACAGATTGGCAGCAAGAGAGAGAGAGAGAGAGAGAAAAAGAGAAAATAAAGTGAAGAGTATAAAGAGAAAATGAGACTTTCTCTAATCTAAATTAAAATCAACGAGATTCGAACATTTGCATTAATTAAGTTTCCACGTTCACGTCCACATTCACGCCGAGATTTAGGTTTCAGGTTTTAGGTTTCACTTGCAGGTTTGAGTTTGAGTTTCTGTTTCAGGTCCAGCGACAGATTCCACAAAGTGCTTATTGATTGCGATCGTTTCTTCTTTTTTTTTTTTTTTTGTCACTGGCCCCTTCAAAAACCAGCAGCTAAATGGACTTGCTGCTGCTGCTCCTCCTGCTGCTACTGCTACTTCTGCTACTTCTTCTTCTTATATCATATCACAAAGCTGAAAAACGAAAAACGTAAACGAAAATGTAAACGACCAAGACTTCTCAGTGCTTAACTAGCCTACAGTATACCCTGTAAAAAATTTATAAAAAATATTTAATAATAAATTTATAATCATAAAAACATTAGAAGGAAATTAAATTTAAATTCATTTAAAATAAATATGAAAATTGAAAAAAAAAATTTTTTTTTAATTTATTTTAGTAAAAGTTTTTTTTTAAATAAATCAATATTTATATTAATTAAATTATATTTAATTATTTTTCAATTAATTTAAAATTTTAATAAAAATTTATATAAATTTATTTTTTATCATTTCTAATAAAATTATTTATTTGCTCTAAGAAATTAAATACAAAATGAAACTAAAATAAATGGAAAATGTATTAATTAAATTATATTTTATTATTTTTAAATTAATTTAAAAGTTTAATAAAAATTTATATAAATTTATTTTTTATAATTTTTAATAAAATTATTTATTTACTCTAAAAAAGAAAATATAAAATGAAACTAAAATAAATGGAAAATGTATTAATTAAATTATATTTAATTATTTTTAAATTAATTTAAAATTTTAATAAAAATTTATATAAATTTATTTTTTATCATTTCTAATAAAATTATTTATTTACTCTAAAAAACAAATTTAAACTAAAATAAATGGAAAATGTATTAATTAAATTATATTTAATTATTTTTCAATGAATTTAAAATTTTAATAAAAATTTATATAAATTTATTTTTTATCATTTCTAATAAAATTATTTATTTACTCTAAAAAACAAATTTAAACTAAAATAAATGGAAAATGCAAAAGTGAAGCGAGCCGTTAGTATATAAAATTATTTTAGAGAGTATTTAGTATAAGCGAATTCTCTCAACAAGTTCATTTGCCATGCGATGTAATGGCTCAGGTAATAAACATAAAAACTAATTTCCCCCCAAAATGCCAAGAATGTTAATCAAAAGATTGTCCTGCTAGATTGCAGTACAACAACAACAACAACAACAACAATTTTTGTGCCCTACAAGAGTATAAATATGTATATGTGTGTGTGTGTGTGTGTGTGCTTGTGAGTTTATTCGAGGGGTGTATAAGGTTTTTTTGTGGTTTCTATTTTGTGGTAATTTCCGTTTATGTTTTTGAATTTTTTACTCACGACTGCGCAAACACAACACAACTGAATGCTGATGTTGATGTTGATGTTGATGTTGATGCTGCCTGCTTCTGCTGCTGTTGCTGCTGCTGGCTGATGGTTGCCAACTTTTGCCACAGTTTTCAGAGCAGCCAACAAACATGACTAAATTGTTGTCTCTGTTTCTGTCTCACTCTCTCTCTCTCTCTCTTGCTCTGCGGCCTCTTTTCGTATTATTCGTATTTGTTTTGTGTCATTTAAATTGTTCAGCTTGACTCAAATTGTGTTTAATTAATGCCAGGCATCAGTTCATTACATTTATGCAAAAGGGGCGTGGCAGCATTATACCTTTAAACATGAAACAACAATGTATAAATTTCACTGACAGCAAGCAGCGAATATTGTTTTTTTTAAGTTTTTTTTTAAGTCAAGTTTAAAGATAAGACAGCAACAAAATATAAACAAAAAAAAAAAAAACAAGTGTATCAGCATCATGACGAAGATCTTATACTCTTACAATAATCAACAAAGAAAAATATATAAACAATATTGATCGTTCCTCAGGCTGTTATACTTGTATTCAAATAAATTAAAAAAAAAAATTTTAAATATTTTTTGCAAGTGTATAAAAATTGTATTACATAATTATTTTGTATTTGCGTAACATTGATAACGTGCATTGCGCTGCTTATCGAAATACACAATACAAACAACTAACAAAATATATTATAAGTCTATAAGGCAAAGTTCAAAAGTAATAAAATAAATTCGCCCCATGAGAATATTAATCTGCTGCTGGAACAAAAGTAATGCGAAAGTCGAGATTAAAACTGTAAGATTTATTTTCTCAGCTCTGCATTGAAGTTGACGCATTGACGATCAGTCAATTTCATTATTTTTTCTGCATTTATTTATAATTTGAATTCTTGTTATTGTGAATTCGACTGCTTCTTATCGTTCCAGTCCCGCATGTGGCAAAAAAAAACTCAAGCTGATTGACTTACGAATACTCTGCAATTAAGGAAAACACAAGCCATAAAATATTTCTAATAATATTTATATTTAATATTCTAAAAATAAAAAAAAATAATAAAATATTTCTAATAATATTTATATTTAATATTCTAAAAATAAAAAAAAAAAACAATAAAATATTTCTAATAATATTTATATTTAATATTATAAAAAAAAAAAACAATAAAATATTTCTAATAATATTTATATTTAATATTCTAAAAATAAAAAAACAATAAAATATTTCTAATAATATTTATATTTAATATTCTAAAAAAAAAAAACAATAAAATATTTCAAATAATATTTATATTTAATATTCTAAAAAAAACAATAAAATATTTCTAATAATATTTATATTTAATATTATAAAAAAAAAAAACAATAAAATATTTCTAATAATATTTATATTTAATATTATAAAATAATTGCTGTATATTTAAGTATTAAGAAAATACTAATATTAATTAAAATTAAAATTTTAATGTGACTAAGAAATATATTAAATATTAATTATATTATTAATATATTATATTAAAATGATTAAAAAATAACAAAATTAATATATATAAAAATAAATTCATATCTTTTATTTATTTGCATTTTGCTTGCTGCACTTAGCAATTCTATTTATGCAATAAATTTATGAATTAAATGTATTTAAATTTCAATTTTGATTAAATGCCAACCACAAAATGAAAGTGTCAATAACTATGCATAAATATACACATATATGTATATATATATATACTTGTATACTTGTATGTATATCAATGATTGCGGTTTCTGTGGTCACAATTATTGTTGCTCATAAATCAAAAATATTTTTTTTTTTTTTATAATATTTTAATTCATTTTGAATACTAAATAAAGCAAGATGATTAAAAAAAAAATCCTTATTAAAAAATATACTTATTGTATATATACTTTGATAAGGAATAAAAGAAAAAGATTTGACATCTGCTGCTCTATTTTAGTGATACAATGCATGTCGTGACAAGTAGAAACATGTTGAAATTCTCTCCGTTTATTATATGTTAATTATTTCTTCTGATTTCTGGCACGCTCTGATGATGATAAGACGGCGTCAGATCACAGTGACGACAATTGTTCTACAACTGTTACACAACTCTGATGAATCTTTGACATGTTCATAGCTTATTTTCTTTACATAACATTTCTTAAATGTAAATTTTGTACAATCGATAACATTCGATAACACATTATGACAATCGATTAGAATTGTTGATAATTTTACAGTGCAATTTCAGCTATGTTCGGCTACGACAACTTCTGCAGAAGGTAGAGAGCGACAGTTGTAGTTGAGCTATGACAGAGAAAGAGAGAGGAAGATAGAGAGAGAGCGAGAGCGAGAGAGAGAAAGTTGTAGTTGACTAACCAAGCGACTTGTATTTCATTTTCTGCCTTTAGTACATTATTTTATATGCTACGCCTTTGCCACTAACTTCCTCTCTCTCTCTCTCTCTCTCTTTCACTCTCTCTCTTTCTGTCTCTTTCTCTTTTCATAGCTGTCGGACAAGTTGCAGTTAGCAGCAGCTGCAAGTGCCAGCTGAAGTTAGTGTTAGCTTGAAGAAGTTGTAGAAGAACAAGCAGCAACAACAGCAACAACAGCAACTACAAGAGTGAAGAAATAGTTTAACCAAGTTGTCGGCAGGTGGCGCTCGCATCTCACACTTATTCGCTGTCGTGTTGCCTAAACAGATTAAACTCTGAACACATGTGCGCCGGCAATTTTACGCGCCGTCGCTGCGAAACCTACCGCATTTTCACCCGCATTTGCCTACACATACACACACACACACACATGCAGACACATATACATATATAGACAGTTACATAGACTCGACACATGCATAGGAGTAACAAACGTTGCGGTTGTGCTGCTTTTGCCGGAGGCTTCACATAACCGCCACATTAATTCCTAGTGCCAGACACCTTTCTCGTTAGCGGTTGCAGCCATCCGCCTCTAACACATCCGCCTCAGACCGACCCCCATCTCCTTCTCCTTTTCCTACTGCTTCTTCTTCTCCTTTTTCTATATGCTCTTACTCATCGACACACTCTGCACCTCGAACAAACTTATTTAATTTCACAGAGTATGCCACAGTACTACAACTTTTCTCCTCTCTCTCTCTTCTCTCTGTCTGTCTCTCTCTCGCATTTTACGTGTTTATTCAAATTTTTGTTGCTTTATTTAATTATCGAATATGCTGCAGCAACAGTTTGTCACACACACATACACACATGCAGACAGACAGATTGACAGACAGACAGAGACACAGAGAGAGAGAAAGAGAGACAGCTAACAGTTTGCCTTTAGCCTTTATCTACCGACATTTGCTCAAAACTTCTCACGTTCCATCGTTGACCTCCATCTGCCTTCTGCTGGACTCTGTGACTTGTACAATTTTTGCTTATTTATACCCTACCATCGGGTATATTAATTTTCAGTTTGTTATGCAGTAAGCATAAGATATATATATATACTATATATATATCTATATATATATTCTTAATCATCAACTGCATTTGCCTATCACACTGGATATAGGACAAACTATAGAAACGAACACTAAAAAATAATCATTTTCTATGCTGGTAAGTGTATGAAATATTCGACATGCCAAAGATTATTTTATTTTTTATTTTCATTTTTTTTTATATTATTTTTTATTATTCGCTTTTATTTTTTTTCATTTTTTTTTTTTTTTTTTTTTTGGTAAATTTTTGTTGTATAATTTATGTTCTGTTTTGGGGGATTTGTACGCAGCCTTAGTTAAGGCTAACGAATGCGTCATACGTGTGAGCACGTAACGGTAAAGGTAATGCTAAATGTAACGGCAAAGGCAACGTTTAAAGTAGATAAGAAAAATAAAACTACTTTAGCTACAGAAAGTAGACAGTAGACATTCTGTTATAATATGTACTAGTTATAGTTCTTACTCATTCACTCTCAATCGCATGCTCTCTATCTTTGTCTCTCTGAAAAGTGTAAGAGTATTAAACAGACAGCTAGAAAAATTATTAGAAAAATTCTTAGAATAAATAACGCTGTGAAATTGAAGAATTTGTGGAATATTTTCAATATTTGGCCATATAATCAGCAACAAATAAAAAATAAAAACACATTTAATATAATTTAAATTAATTCATATTAATTTTTATTTATCGCATGCTCTGTATCTTTGTCTCTCTGAAAAGTGTAAGAGTATTAAACAGATAGCTAGAAAAATTATTAGTAACGCTGTGAAATATTAGAAGAATATTTTTAATATTTGGCAATATAATCAGCAACAAATAAAAAATAAAAACACATTTAATTTAATTTAAAATTAATTCATATTAATTTTTTATTTAGTCATTCAACGCAGAGATAAGCAAAGTCTATATAGAGAATATACATGAATATTTTCGTTAATTCTTTCGCGGTCTTATCATCATCACAGCTCGTTTCAGTGAGTATTCATTACCACGGAAAGTATACCAAATGACGCCCTTGCCCAATGTATTGTCCTTATATCTGCCCGTCAATTGACTGAAAGTTATATAGAAATATATATATATATATACATATAATAATTGAAATTTATAATTACCTAGCATGACATTCAGTATACCACCAGGCTGCTTTATAATATGTGGCACAACTTGTCTCTTGATCTGGTTCATTATTTCGATCCCTTGTTGAAAATTTCATATTCTCATGTAATCGCAATGAATCTCCAGCCGTACCACTTGCTTCGCCAAGTGTATGCAATATGTATGCATCTTTTTCACTGCCAATTGCGAATGCATCATAAAACTCAAATTTAACGTTACCTTCAAAGTCTTCAACTTCTACGAGAAGTTCCTGTGGCTGATCTACAGTGATAGCATGGATCGTATCTAGACCCAGAAAGAACTCACCTTTAAAATTACCGAAACCATTTTTATAATCATTCCAATTACGATAAAAATTTTCACTGCCATCCATTCGTCTTAATATAATCGTCCAATTGCCGCCTCGAGTTTTGGCATCGCAGGCAACATAAAACGATTGTCTACTGTAGCCAGGGACGATAATGCTGTAAAGGCCACTGCGCTGATATGGAAACGATGCTTCAGCACAGTTTCGTGCAAATGAATTAATTTTGAGTGCACTCATTTTATTAATAATATTATTCAGCAACACTTTGATAGCATCTTGTCCCGTTAGAATCTTTTGTTGATCGGCTTCAAGTTTTTCTAGCTGCTCTTTGATAATATCTTGTCCTGTCTTACTCAGCGATAATTTCTCTTTAACAATTACATGATCAGCCCTATAAAAAAATATTTAAATTTATATTGATATCAATATCAGCTAAGATTACACTTTGCACACACTCACTTAATATCCGTCAATTGGGAATAAATATTATGAAAAACGTTCGTTTGATTTAATTCAATCATTTCGCTTGATTTCGTTAATGAATCGGAGAAATTTATTACAAATATAAATAAAATAAATTTCAACATTTTTGCGTTTGTTTTGCTTTGTGCGAAGGTTTCAATATACACTGCGCATTGATTGTCAGTTCGCTTGATGTCTTATAGCCAATACTTATCGACAGACAATAATAAAAAAAAATGTCATAATTTATATACCCTTGCTAAGGGTATATTAATTTTGGATCAACGGCGACAGGAGAACCTAAATGTGCATCCGTCGGTTTCATTCCACACTAGTTCCTCAGTTTGAAAGCTATCTCAATGAAACTTGGTATACATACTCCGCATGCCCATAAGCTGTATATAAGTTGGTACCAGCTGGATCGGACTACTATATCATATAGCTGCCATAGGAACGATTGATCGAAAATTGAATTTTTATATGAAAAACTTTTTTGTTTATTAAGTTATATGTCTGAAACTTATATAATTTTAGTTTAGCAGTGATATAAATATTTTATATAAATTTGATCCAAATCGGACTACTATATCTTATAGCTGCAATAGAAACGATTGATCAAAAATTCGGTTTTTGTATGAAAAACTTTTTTGTTTATTAAGTTATATGTCTGAAACTTACAGAATTTTAGTTTAGCAGTGATATAAATATTTTATATAAATTTGATCAAAATCGGACTACTATATCATATAGCTGCCATAGGAACGATTGATCGAAAATTGAATTTTTGTATGAAAAACTTTTTTGTTTATTAAGTTATATGTCTGAAACTTATATAATTTCAGTAAAGCAGTGATATAAATGTTTCATATAAATTTTATCAAAATCGGACTACTATATCATATAGCTGCCATAGGAACGATTGATCGAAAATTAACTTTTTGTATGAAAAGTTTTCTTCAAAGACTGCAAGGGTATAAAATCAACGGCCAGCCGAAGATAATCTTGCTTTCTTGTTTTTATATTCACATATATAGCATAGAGGTTAATGTATTATAATCTTAAAGCTATGTATGAAGATGTAGCTTGCCTTGAAACGAGTCAAAGGTTCGAAGTTCATAGTTGACATTAAGATTGTGGTCTGAAATTCCTTTAATTCATTTTCTTCAAATCATAATTAAATGCTGTGGAATTTCATTAAAAAATTCATAGAAATTTTCTGCAGTTGCTTAAGAAATTTTTCTCTTCTCTTATTTTGCTGATGATTTTAATTCTTGAATATTTTTTATTCTGAGAATTTAAGTTAATTTCAGAATTTCATAATATTGAAATCAGTTCGTTAAGCGGCAAATTTTTCTTACAAAACTCAATTTGAGCTCCAGCCGAGTGTGTCCTTGTGTATGTGTGTGTCTGTGTGTGTGTGTGTGTGCTGTGCCCTTTGACCGAGTTGATTTTTCACAATTTCCGGAGTAGCAGCGAACAGCGCTGTCGACAGAGCGGAAACGTAATTTGGCTCTTGGCCATTATTTTCGGCACTGACCACAAAACCGAAAAAGCTCATTGCAATTGTAGTAGTTGAAGAGGAATAAACATTGGATGGATTCGATAGTATGATGATGGGAGGAGATACATAGGAGAAAAGAGAACAGTTCAGAGACGTCGCTACACAGACGATAGGCAACAGCGTCATCATAATCGAAGCCACGAAATTGAAGTACTGCGGCACACAATGCGGTTTCCGTTGACTGCTGATTGGCTTCCGTTTCCGCTAATTTTTGAGAGTCCGCATCGCATTTTACGGCCAACATTGTTTTTGTCAGTAGTCCATCATAATTTTCCCTTTGTTTCGTTTTCCAGCACGCACAGCTTCTTCTTCTTCTTCGCCCTCGTCTCTTCATTCTCTTCTTCTCTTTATCACTTCCTGTTGCCCGTTGCCAAGTTCTCCTAATTCTCAAATCAAAACTATACGGCGCACAAGCTCATTTATTGTCCCCCTCTACCATTGGGACAAAGAAACATTTGTGGCAACAAGGCCGAAAGAAGTTGATTAATTGCAAATTGATTAAAGCGTATTGAAGCTTATTGAAAGCTTTGGGGTTTTCAAGTTGATTAAAGCTTATTAAAAGCTTATTGTTTCTAAAGGCTTTTAGTTTAGCTTTTATTTTCGAGGTACTTCATTATTGCAACCAAATTATTTGCTGATGATGATTTTCAATTGCACTTATTAAGTTTTGCGATTATAAAAGCTTTCACTGCAAGATTTAAGACAAAATTTTATTAAGAAACTGAAAGAAAGTTGTGTTTGGTTTGTGTTTCTCTTGTTTTAGTACTAAATTTAGTTGTTGCAATGAAAGTAGAAGAAAAAGAAGCAAAAAGTATATGAAGACGGAGAGAGATAGAGAAAGGTAATGAAACATAATACAGGGATACACAAATAGCAAAAATTGTGCTTTAGGCGATGCTTCGTTTCGTTTCATCTGTTCATTTTATTACTGCATATTTATTTATTTATTTATTTATTTATTTTTTTTTTTTATATGTAAGCATATCAAAAAATATTTTATCAAATAGAAATTTAAAACCTTATTACTCGGAAGAAGCATAAGAAAAAAAATAGCAAAATATATATATATATATATATATGCAGATATAGGTATATATATATATAAATACATATAGCATATAAATATTTTATGGCAAAAATATTGCAGCTGAAAAGGGAAAATGTATGCAGATACATTTAACTGAAACTGACCCTCGAGCCCAAAGACAGACAGAGAGAGAGAGAACAAGAGAGGGAGAGAGAGAGAGAGAGACAGCTGTGTGTCTAAATCTAAACGCCTGTTCCGGTCAGTCGATGGGCCAAGTACTATAAACTCGACTGCTTCCTACGGCTGCTGCTTCTCTTTCGACTCTTCTCTTTCTGCTTTCTTTAAATTGTGTAACAAATTGTTCCCCGGGGACGAATTTGGATTAAGTAAAAAAAAAAAGGGTTTATTTACGATGCCATACATAACACGCTCTGTGTAGCTTTCTCTCTCTCTCTCTTTCATTCTGCTTCGTTTTATTTTATATACATGCATATATATAAATATATATATATAAATTTTTTTTTTCTTCTTTTTATTACGTGCCCAATACTCAATTTGGGGCATATTTAAATTCATCGTCTATTGACGGCAGCCGGCGGCCATTTCGTATGCACATGAACTGCGAAAGTTGCCCCATGTCTCTATATATCTCTGTTCTCCGTTCACTGTTCTTCATTCCCTGTCTCTGTCTCTGTTTTTTGGCCACAATGTTGGCCTTGCTTCTCTTTGCTTAGATCTATTGAGTGCTTATTTGAGCTGAACTTTGAGGTTGAATACGCTTCATTTTTATGTTATTTATACGTACATATGTATGTATAATAGACTAGCCCCAAGACCAACACCAAAACCTAACTAAACTATATCAACAATCCTCAGCTAAAGGCTCAAGTGTTGAAGCAAAAAAAAAAAAAAAAAAAAAATGAAATATATAAACGCAAAACCAAAAGGCAAGCAAATTTTTTTCTGTTTTTTTTTTTTTTTTGCCAGGCTAAATAGAACATAAATTTGTAATAAATATATAAATTTATATATATCTATATATTTATGTGTAATCACATACACTGAGCAAAATATTATGTAAAAAAAAATTTGCTTAAATTTAAATTAAATATTTTTGTATAAAATTTTTTCAAATTTTATTGCAAATTAAATAAATATTTTAATCAATTTTTATGAGTTTTTTTTTTTTAATTTAATAAATATTTTTGTTATTTCCATTTACATAAATATTTAATTAATTTATTATTATTTTAATTATATAATATTTATTTTTTATTTTTATTGCAAATTAAATAAATATTTTAATCAATTTTTATGAGTTTTTTTTTAAATTTAATAAATATTTTTGTTATTTCCATTTACATAAATATTTAATTAATTTATTATTATTTTAATTATATAATATTCATTTTTTATTTTTATTGCAAATTAAATAAATATTTTAATCAATTTTTATGAGTTTTTTTTTAAATTTAATAAATATTTTTGTTATTTCCATTTACATAAATATTTAATTAATTTATTATTATTTTAATTATATAATATTCATTTTTTATTTTTATTGCAAATTAAATAAATATTTTAATCAATTTTTATGAGTTTTTTTTTTAAATTTAATAAATACTTTTGTTATTTCCATTTATATAAATATTTAATTAATTTATTATTATTTTAATTATATAATATTCATTTTTTTAGTTTTATTTATTTACATTTTTTATATAAGTTATTTCTCTCTGAGCAAAATTGTATGTAAATAAATTTGCTTAAATTTAAATAAAATATTTTTGTGTAAAATTCTTTCAATTTTATTGCAAATTAAATAAATTTTTTAATTTAATAAATATTTTTGTTATTTCCATTTATATAAATATTTAATTAATTTATTATTATTTTTATTATATAATATTTATTTTTTTTAGTTTTATTTATTTACATTTTTTATATAATTCATTTCTCTCAGTGTATAAAAAATGTACATGCGTTTAGGTAAAAACTTGTTTACCAAAAGCTTCTCCAATGTTTTCCAGCCCTCCGCCAATCAACTCGACGCACTAGACCCGCCGGCATCTTGATAATATTTCGATTTATATAACAGTTTATACACGCTTACACTTACACTTACACTTACAATACACTAGACTACACGCCATCACTTGCTATTATTCTGCTTCATGTCTATCTACATACATATCTCTCTATCCATAGAGCTATTCTATTTTATTCTTCAACTCAATCCCTCACATTGTTTTTCGAATAACATTTTGTTATTATTTTTTTTTTTATTTTATTTTTTTCTTTTCTTTTGTTGTTGTGCTCAGAGCGCGAAGCTGTCAAATTGTGAAACGAGACGTTGCTCTGATGTCACCTGAAGTGCCACACCCCCAACAACCATTACCATACGCACACACACACACTCAGAGAGAGAGAGAGATATATACAGACACAGTTGTCTGTCATGAATTTTGCGCTCAATTTGCCCGGAAAGAGAGCAATTAATGTGAATGATTTCTTAACTGTGACGTCAAACAACAATCAACTGTAAACATTCAAAGTTTATTCTATAAAAATAAACATATAAATAAATAAATAAATATATATATATATATATATATGAAATATATATTTATATACTAATACATATTTTTAGCAAGTCTTATTTCAAGATTAATTGTCGAATGATGAAAATATTTCATTTTTATATACATAAATTATATTTGTGTATTTTTGAAATTTCTTATCAATTTTGAAGCTTGAGTTGATGTAGAATTCTTAGCAGCTGCCAGCCACGCGACTGATTGCGCTCAAGGTCAAATTCAAAAGTTGCGTCAGTCCACAAAAAAAATTATTTTTTTTTTATAATAATTATGAATTTATTTTGTTTATGCTGCGAATCTGTTGAAATAATTTTGGGAATGGAAGGAAATATTTTTACTTTTGTTCTAGCTTCAACTGAAAAAGAATTTGAGCTCAAAAAATATACAGAAAGTTTTTGTTGTTCATTTTTAGCTGAATAATTTATTTTAATATATTTTTAATATTTTTTTTTTATTAATAATTTGTTTCAATTTTGAAATATTTGAAAATAAAATTCCAAGAATTTTTTCTATATTAATTTGAAATAAAATTTATAAAGAAATTAATTGTAATTTTATTAATTAATTTAATAATCACTTGGTAAATATCTCAGATATATAAAATACAAAGATCGAAGCTGAGAAATGTTATTGCAACATAACTCTAATAAATTGTATGAGTCTTCAACGAGAATTGTCGCTCGTAACATGGAATGTTGAAGGGGGAAGCGAAGGGTAGCTGTAGAATTGAAGTGCATCACATAAAACTTTGACAATCACTTGACTAGAAACTTTTATTTTCTATTCTGTAAATTTCCCACGGGTGCCAAATGCCAGACGAAACGAGAGAGAAAGAGAGAGAGAGGCAGTGAGGAGGCATAGAAAATTGTTGTTTGCTGAAAATTGAAAAATATTTTGCAGTCATATTTTATTTAAAATTCATTGCGTGCGAAAAATCTTTAATGCTACATAAAATAAAAACAAAAAGATGTAAGACAACTGAAAAAAAAATCTACAATTTTTTTTCACTTCGATATTAAAAAAAATAAACTTTCTAATTATTTAATGTGCAAGTTTAAAAGTTTATTTATTAATCAAAAATAAATGAAGAAATATTTATAAAAATATTACAAATCGCATTCGTCAATTAAAACTGTTTCGGCCTTATCATCATTGTAGCACGTTTCAGTGAATATTTAAAACCTCGGAAACTTCCCCAAACGACACCCATGGCCCATGTATTATCGTTGTATTTACCCATCAGATTACTGAAAAAAAAAACAATCAAAAAAATAAATTTAAATAAATTATAAAACTAATATATAAAAATTATTGTAAATTTACCTATCGTGACAAGCTTTGTACCACCAGGCGCCTGTGCGCTTACGAGCACAATTTCCGCCTTTATCTTTATCGTTGTCCCTGTCGTAGGTAGTAAATTTCATATTCTTATGTAAACTTAATGAATCTCCAGCAGTTCCACTAGCGGTACCCAGTCTATGCAATATATAAGCTTCTGTTTCATTTCCTATTGCGAATGTATCATACTTCTCATATGTCAAATTGCCATCGAAATCCTCCAGAAGAACAAGTAATTCCTGTGGCTCATCAACAGTAATGGCATGGATTTTATCCAGACCCAGAAAAAACTCACCACTTAGATTACCAAAACCGTTTTTATAATCATTCCAATTGCGATAGAAGTCTTCACTTCCATCCTGTCTCCTCATAATGATTGTCCAACTGCCGCCTTGTGCCTGGATATTGCAGGCAACTTTAAATGAATATTGACTATAACTGGGAAGTAGTATATCATAGATTCCACTGCGACGAGAATCTACTTCAGCGCAGGATTTTGGTGTAATTGGATTCATTTTACTCATAATGGCACTTAGTGCCATTGCGATTCTTGTTTGTCCCACTTTCATCTCTTGTTGATCTGCTTTGATCAATGATAAGTCTTCTCTTATTTGTGCTTGGTCTGTTTTGATCTTGGCTTGCTCTGATCTAATATAAAGTTAGTTTAAGATTAAGAAATATTTTAATTGTTTTTCATAGCTTACTTTAAATCGGTGAAATCAGATTTTACAGCTTCATAAGCTTGATTAATATTCATCTCAAAGGATTCTGAGAATGAATAAAAGCAATTAATGAAAAATAAAAACAAAATAATTTTCAACATTTTTTAGATTGTTTTCCGACTGAACAAATAAAATAAATGTGCTGCTCAACTATTGGCGCGATCTTTTATAGCACTTACCGGATATATTTTATCGTAATTGTAATGTTCAAAATTCTCTCTTGAATTTAATCACTTGAAATTGAAATTGAATTTGACCTTCACCAGAGCTAGAACGAATTTTATGTACAACCAAGCTTTTAACCTGATAAGAATTTGAACAGTTTCCAATTTATATGCAGCATTTTATGCTTACATATATATATATATATCAGTTTTGATTTCCGAAAATTGTTCCGTCAGGAATCTAATAAAAACTCAATTTAATTTTTAAGTTTTCAGTATTTGAAAAATGTTAAAAAACTCACTTTCTATCGGATTTCACGGTGAATGTAACCAAATCTTTAGTTGAATTGAATTCAACACTTTCAAAAGATTCAGAGAATGAATAAAAGCAATTGATGAATATTATTAACAAAATATATTTCAACATTTTTTTTTTTTTTTTTGGATTGTTTTGGCGACTGCACGTATAAAAAACTGTGCAGTTTGTCAATTCCAAAGTCATATTTATAGCATTAGGTAAACTTTTATTAATAGTATCACATGACTTATTATTGCGTTTTACATTGAATTTTAACTAGAAATAGATCTTTATCATTAGACTTTTATACTGATAATTTGATTAGTTGATGATTGATTTGATTAATTGCAGCTTGCAAATATTTGACAGGCTATTCATAAATCAATAAAATAGATAAATAAATAATATATATAATATATATAAATATTTATTTATTTATTTAATATTTATTCAATGACATAAAAAATCAAAGTTATATTCGGCGGACCGAGGTTGTCATACCCTTGGAATCTTAGCAGAAAAGTTTTCATATAAAAACTTCAGTTTCGACTAATCTTTCCTATGTAAGCTGTATGTAGTCTGTATAGTCGTCCGATTTTTACCAAATTTATATGCGATGTATATGCTTGATAGCAGATTCCTCTGTCGACTTTGATATGGAATATATGTATATTGCATGGAAAGTATACGTCGGCGTTACATACACCCTATGGTACCAGGTATAATAGGAAAGAAAAAGCTGAGCTATATTTGTAGATGGTAGAGAAATGCGTGGCTTGCTTAGCGTGTTGTCGTCCGTGAAGCAGTTGCATTTGTTGCATTACGTCACAATACACGCCCCGCTGGTATGCTGGCATCGCCTACGCCCATCTGTTGCAGTGCTGTGTGTTACTTGTTGACGTTGATTGTTGTACGTGACGAAGGTGAGCTGTGAAATTGAATTCGTGCCGAGTACTAGACAAATAGTATAAGAAAGAGAGATGAAGAGAGAGAGATGGAAAATGTATAGATCCTTGGATGCAGTTAACTTCAAGCCAAAGCCAGTTGCGGTAACTATTCGAACTTGAATTTGGCTGCTGTTGCTGCTGTTGCTGTTGCTGACTTTGATATTTTGTCGCATTACGTTTTACAATTTAGATGTTTATCTCTTCGCAGTTTGCAATTCTCATTCTTGCATTCAATTTGCCACAAAATTGCCAAAAGCCAAAAAATTTTTCATTCTTTTTTTTTACTGCAATTCATTTATTAGCAAAACAAATATAAATTGTAAGGCGTCGATTGTTTTGCAGCATATGAGAAAGAGAAAGTGAAAGAGAGATAGAGATAAAGAGATAGAGATAAAGATAGAGAGAGATATTGGATTATTTTCACCTCATGCCCAACATTATGCATTGTCGCTGGCAGCAGCATTAAATCCGAGATTGACATTTTCATTGTACTTTTCCCTTTGTGTATGTGTGTGTCTGTCTGTCTGTCTATCTGTCTGCATCAGTGTTCCCATCAAAGCGCAGGAAACACGTGCGGATAAAACATTTTTCATGCTTTTAGCGCTGCATACAAATCAAGCAACAACCCTCGCAATAATTTGTTGAACTTCATAAGAGCGTAAAGAGTGAAGAGATTGACTATCTGAGTGTAAGAGTGAGAGGGAGAGGAAGATGTTAAGTACTGTAAGTAGCTACTGTCGTGCTTAGCAATCTGTTGCACTATGATTACAAAACTCAACACACACAATGCAGAGCAATGAACGACGCAGAAAATAAGTGAAAAGTGTAAAGCAAAAAGTAAAAGAAAGAAATGCTATGAAAACCAAGAACAGCAAATGTGCAAAATTCAATTAAATCAATTGAAGACAATTTACTGCAGCTATTAAATCTCATTTACAGAAATTGTAAAGCAAGCAAAAAAAAATAAAAATAAAAATGTAAATGTAAATAATTGAAATTAGCATAGCAACAGAGAGAGAGAGAGAGAGAGGGAGGCAGCAGTAGCAAAATTAACATTCAACTGTTAACTCTCAACTGTTAACTGTGAACTGCTAAATGCTCAACAGTCTCTCAGCTGTTAAATGCACAGTTTTATAGCAACAAGAGGGATGAAAATTAACAGCGTCTCTGTAAGTAATAACATAACAGCGGATAAATTTTAACAGCGCTGTAACAAAATTCATTGACTATGAAAGACAGCTGTAAATTTCTATTGGCAACATAAAATATTTCAATTTTTTTAATGCATATGATAATTAATTATGTTAATTATTTACAATTAATTTTAATAGAAATGAATATAAATAAAATTAATCATAGATTTTTTATTTTCTTAGCAAATGTCGAATCACAACAAATGCCAAACTGTTGCTCCATTTTAACAGTGCGCTGGTATTCACCATACTCACCAAACTTAACAGCAGAAGAGAGCGATAGAGAGCGTGCGCCTGCGTTATGTTAAACGACACGAAGTTGTAACGAGTGTGCATGAGAGAGAGACAGAGAGAGAGAGACAGAGAGCCGACAATAACTCACTCTCTTTAACATTGCCGATTGTTGGTTGCCTAAGTATATATGCATGTGTGTGTGTGTGTGTGTGTGTATGTAGATGTCAAAGCCGATGCCTTTCGGCTACTCGTTACAGCTAACTTATCTACGCTCCCGTTAACGCAGCCGACATCGCTAGTTTGTCGTCTGCCATTGCCGACATTGCGATTGCTACAAATACTGCTGCTGCTGCTGCCTTCTGCTGCTGTTTCTACTGCTGCTGCTGCTGCTGCTGCGACCGCTGTCGCTGTCGCTGCTGAGCCGCACTCAGTCTGCTTGTTACATTTGAATCGCATGGTGGGGCTCGGTCGGCTTCGTGTCTCGTGTTTGCCGGCAAACAGCCGGAGATATTCGAAAATACGAGTTTCGAGTGCACACGTGCTGTCTGGCCATACCGGGGCAGAGCAACAGTCAACTAGCCATACTTTCCAACCCCCGTACCCCCTATCCCTTATCTCTTCCCCGCCCCCACGCCTCCGTCACTGCTTCTTCAGTCATTCTCCACAACTCTAGGAACTCCACAATCAGCAACAACAACATCATCATCATCATCATCATTATCATCATGCATTCTGTCTCGCTCTTACACGCTCGTTCATGTTCAAGCTGACATCGTGTTGAAAGGTCTTCCAATGTATGTGTGTGTGTGTGTGTGCAACACACGCTGTGGCACATCAATTAAATGCATTTAAATACGCAAAAGATTTTAAACTAAAGTCAAAATATTAATATAATTGCTCACACATACACACACATGCAACGCGCAAACATGCAATCAGCTGCTGCAGTCGATTGTGGCGCCATCTGTTGGCCGGCAAACTGTTCAATGTCAATTAAAGCGTTTTGCTTTTCTTCTAAGTCTGCATGTGATATGACAAGAAATATACCCGCTTGCTAACATTGCAGGGTATACAATGATTTCAAGGTGAGTTGCTCAGCACTGAAAAAAATTTATATAAAAACAAAAATTAAATTAAAAAAAAAATTAAAAAAAGAAAATAATAATAAAATATTAATAATAAATAAAAATAAATTAATTTTTATATTAAAATATATATTAAAAATTGTAATTGTAATATTCTTTAGTTTTTAAAAACAATTAAAAAATAAAATTTAATTAAAAAATAAAAAACATTAATAATAAAATAATAAATAAAAATAAATAAATCTTAATTATAATGTAATCTAATATTTTTAAGTTGCACAAAAAATTAAAAAAAAAAAATTAGATTAAATTTAAAAACTATTAAGAAATTTACTTAAAAAAAAAATAAATTTTTTTAATTAAAAAATATATATTTTTTATTGTTATATTCGTAAGTTTAATAGCATTAAGCTTTACATTGAAATTTCACTTTTCAACATTTGGAACATTGAAATAGTATAAACTTATTTTACTTTCAACTTTTATGAAAGATAGAAACAATAATTTCCATATTTCAATTTCCGCTGCAACAAGCAAAAAAACAATAAAAAAAACGAGTATGCTCGACTGTAAGATACCCAGTAATCATCTACCAATCACTGATGCACATTTCCGAACAATCGGACAGACGAATGAAACATAGCTAAAGCAACACAACTCTGTCACTCCTCAATCTGCCTGTTGCCTACAATGCCGGGTATCACATAGTCATGATACGCTGCTTTTTACTAAAATTCTGAGAGGAAAAAAATATTGAAATATTGAAATTCCGTTAGAAGTTTTTAGCACATAAATAAAAAATAATATAAAATAATGTTACAAGCTGAACGTAGTGCAACTTGACTGCGCGGCTGCTGCAACCACATCAAGGCCACAGATGTCACATGCACTACGCCCACTTCGCTGGCCCATTCGTCAACCACAGTGCAGCAGCAAAGTGTTTACTATTTGTGAACAGCCGCCGGCTTGCCGTCGAGTTGCATGCAACGGCAGCAATAGTTTCAAGTGCTCCAAGTCGAGAGTCGAGAGTCGAGAGTCGAGAGTCGAGAGTCGATTGGAGAGTTGACTCGACAATGACTGAGGCAACTTTTTCCATTATGAATGCTGTGGTTGCGCTTTTTTTTTCTAACGACCATTCCCCACCCCCTACACCACCAACACTCTTTTCCCTTTTCCCTTTTTGCTGTTTTCATTTTCTTTGATTCATTCATTATTTACGAGTTTTGAGTGCAAACTTGTTTCGCCAAGCCGCCAAACGAAGTGGCGGCCAGAGAATTAGAAGTTCCCGCTCGACCGCTTTATGTGAATATGACTGTGGTGTGAATGAGACAGAGAAAGCAACAGACATAAACACACATAGAGAGAGAGAGAAAGCAAGAGAAAGTGAGAGAGAGAGAGAGAATAGCTTGAAATGCCTCTTTGCTGCAGCTAAGTGCTAAAGTTTTTCTACCATAAAAAAAAAAATTCAAAACAAAAGCAAAATGCTTACTAAAAAAACTACAACAACAACTACAACAACAACTATAACAACAACAATAACATCAACTACAACCACAACAACTACAACAAAACAAAACAGACTCCAGAAATTTACAATGTACAAACATTTTGTGCGTGTTGTTTTTAAGCTTTTCATTTTTTTTAAATTTATTTTTATTTTTAATTTTTTTCTTTTTTTTTTTTCTTTTCTGTTGCACATTGTAAGATACAAGATTTCATTATTTTACGAAAGAAATAGAACGATTGAAATTCAAGTTTTCTTAAATTTCCATAGATATTAAGTTTGTAGCTATTGGAACTTGCTCGAACCTGAAATTAAGTCTATGAAATTAGCTACGATTACTGCTTGTTGAGAAAATTATCCTATAGTCAAGATTTTGAGCAGCCGTATTATAGGCTAAAAACTTTTCCAGATAGAAATAACTCTATGAACTCGATGGATTCTGAAATTAAGTCTAAGAAATTTACAAGATTTTCTGCTGGTTTAGGAAGTTATCCTATAGAACCTTAAATTAACTCTGTGAAATGGAACTCAATGGATTCTGAAGTTAGCTATATGAAATTTGCAAGACTTTCTGCTTGTTGAGAAAGTTATCCTATAGTAAAGATTTTGGGCAGCCGTAATATAGGAAGAAACATTTCTAACCAGAAATTACTATATGAACTCTATGGATTCTGAAGTTAACTCTAAGAAATTTGATACAGTTACTGCTTGAAGTCTAAGTTATGCTATAGTAAAGATTTTGAGCAGCCGTATTATAGGCTAAAAACTTTTCCAGATAGAAAAAACTCAATGAACTCGATGGATTCTGAAGTTAACTCTATAAAATTGGCAAGACTTTCTGCTTGTTGAGATTATTATCCTATAGTAACGACTCTGATCAGTAGGAAGAAACATTTCTAACCAGAAATTACTATATGAACTCAATGGATTCTGAAGTTAACTCTAACTTCTTGCTACAGTTACTGCTTGTAGTCTAAATTATCCTATAATAATTATCCTATAATAAGCATAGGATAAAAATATTCCTAGACTGAAATAACTCAATGAAGTTAATTCTATGAATGTAGCCACAGTTAGTGTTTTATGTTTCCTTTTTTTAAATGGAATCGTCGTAGTATATCTAATATTCTATATAATTTCCGCATTTCCGTTGAATTCTTTGACGATTTGTATATTTTTTATTTTTCTGCTGCCTTTGAATTATGTATTGATAAAATGTTTTGCAAAACTTTCTTATTATTTTGATTTTTTTTTAGGCCAGTGGTGGGAGGGAGGAGTGGGGTTGGGAGTATATGGGATGCTGTATAGAGTTAGCTGTCAGTGTAAGGAATAAAACGCATTTATGCGTGTGCATAATTTTGAAAATCACTTGAGAAACAAAGTCACAAGTTTCGACTAACTTGTTTCGTAGCTACCAAACACACACACACACACACCTCCCCCTCACCCTCTTCCCTTCATCCACTAGAAAAGAAACACACAGAGAGAGAGAGAAAGAGAAACGCATCAGGATACAACTTCTCGTGCATGCAGCAAATTCTCTGACATTGATAAATGATTTCTCTTCCATCCCCTGCACTCTCTTCCTCTGCCATCAACGCTTTTGGCTACTTGCTTCTTCAACATATAAAGTTGCATGCAGCAAAAGAAAAGCACAAAAAGCAGTTGAAGCTAAAGCAGCAGCAACAGCAACAGCAGCAAATTCTAATGTGTAATATGCGAAACTTGTAGATTGAGTGAAGGAGAGAGCAAGAGAGAGAGAGAGAGTAAGAGGCGTATATATATATAACGGATTCCGGATGCATTCATGGCCTGCAAAATTGTTGTTGTTGCTGCTATGGCTGTGCAGCAAACCGTTAACTGTCTGTGAAGTCTATGTAGAAAATTTGCCAGCGCGTCGCCTCAACAGCAATAACAACAACAACAACAACAGAATGAAGTGCGAGTTGATAACATACACCGCCCCCCATATCTCATAGAAGTTTCTATTCCCTTACCTCAGTAACCTTCAGTTTTGGGCAGCCACACGCTGGTGACAAGAAAAACCAAGTAAAATCATAAATAATATATAGATATACATAGATATATGTAGATATAGAATGAGGATGGCAATGGCGAGGGTGAAAATGTAATTATGCTCGAAATGCTTGAAAATGCTTGAAAATGTTTCATTCACTTTTGCAACTTGTTGAAAACTAAAATTTCATTGCATGGCAAAATGCAAAATGCCAAATGAAAAACCGCAATGCATGTTCAAGTCTTGAAGAAACAGACGACATACCAAAAGAGAAAGAAAGAGAGAGAGAGAGAGAGAGAGAGGTATATATACAGAGATAGTTTTCAACGGACTGCCTCCTGCTTCACTCTCTCTCACTCTTCTACTTTCTCTGTCTCTTTCTATATAGAAGGGCAACGTGTAATTAGAGCTCAAGCATTGCGCGTAGTTGCCAAAAATGTTGTGGGCGCAGCGCTTTGAAAATATGTATGTATGTTGAGATAGACAGAGACAGAGACAGAGAGAGAGAGAGAGAGAGAGAGAAAGAAAGTTATTCATCTGTTCGCTGTAGTGCAACGGCCACAGCCGCAAAAGTTCAAGTTTGCTCAAGTCTGGCGTTGAGGTTCTTAGATACTTTGAGGCTTCAACTGCTGCTCTTGCCACAGAAGCAACTTGTTTGTGCCTCTGTGTGTGTGTGTCTGTGTGTAAATTGGACGAATGTGCCGTTATGTGCCGCTGTGTTGACATCCCAAGTGCAACTAGAAGAAGAAGCACACACACACACAAAACCAATGGGTGAAAAAAACGAGAGAAAAAAATAAAAAAAAAAAAACGAAAAAGCCAAACACAAAAACTTGTCAACTTTATTTGATGTCCGAAGGAGACGAATGGACAGTAGCAGCAACTAAGAAAACTTATGCAATTCAGCTTCTTCTTCTTTCTTCGTCTTCTTTATATTCTTCTTTCCATTGCTTTTTATTTGCAAGTAAGAAAAAGTTACTCATAAATAATCCAGCTAAATCTTTCATATCATAAAAATCAAATAAAAAATAAAGAGAAATAACTGTAACTGCATTTAAAACGAGCTAAAAGCAGCTCCAAGTAATTAATAATAATAATAATAATAACAACAATAATAATAATAATAATTAACTAAAATCAAAAATAAATTAAATAAAAAAATAAAATATATTATATAAATTAAAATAAAATAAAAAATTAATTTATTAAAATTAAATTAAAGTAATATAATTATGAAATAAAAATACAATAAAAAAATAAATAAAAAATAAAATAAATAAAAAAAAAATTAAAATAAAAAAATAATATATATAAATTATAATTGAAGATTAAATTAAGATACAATTAAAAACTAAAGTTTAATTACTAATAAAAATAGAAATAAATAGAATAAAAATACAATAAAAAAATAAATAAATTAAAACAAAAATAAAAAAAATTAAAATAACAAATAATATATACAAATTATAATTGAAGATTAATTAATTTAAATTAAATTAAAAAATCAAAATACAAGTAAAAAGAGAACAAGTTTAACTACTAATAAAAATAAAAAATAAATATTATAATAAAATATTTTTATTTCTATTTCTATTTATTTTAATAAATAAATAAAAAAATAATATATATAAATTATAATTGAAGATTAAATCAAGATAAAATTAAAAACTAAAGTTTAATTACTAATAAAAATAAAAATAAAAAATAAATATTATAATAAAATAGAAATAAAAATAATAAATAAATAAAAAAAAAAATTAAAATAAAAAAATAATATATATAAATTATAATTAAATCAAAATACAAGTAAAAACTAAATTTTAACTACTAATAAAAATTAAAATAAATATTATAATAAAATAGAAATAAAAAAAAAAAAAAATAAATATTTATTCTTTTATATAAAATAAAATTTTTTTTTTTTTTTATTTTTAAACATAAAAAAAAAATAAACGCTTTGTCTGCTTAAAGTTTTAATGCGCTTTAAAGCAAATTTATTTAATTTCTCTTTTTTTTATAAAATATAAATCGCTGATGTTCTTATGTGGCTCAGAACTGAATTATAAAGTTGCAGGCGCAACAAAAAGTTGCATATATAAAATAAAGTTTTAAACATTTCTTAAGTTGATTTTTAAATATTTTATATATAGTGTAGTGTACAGTATATAGAGTTGATATTTGAACAATTAAATACACGCAAAATACTTGAATTGCGTAACAATTAAAATAAAATTATAATAAAAAATAAAAGAATATAATGAATATTTCTCTGAATTCCGATTCGAGTAACTTAAATATGAAAAAATGGGAGAGAGAGAAAGAGAAAAAAATTATAATAATTATTTATGGACAATTTGTTTGAGCACTTGATAGAAATATGGTATATAATATGGTTGGAGCAAGTGTTGCATAAAGACTAACAAAGAGAGAGAGAGAGAGAGAGGGAGAGGGAGATGGATAGAGAGGCAGAAATGTTTGTTGTATTTTTTGTTGTTGTTTTATATAAAACATTTAACGCGCGCTATTGTTGCTGCTGCTGATGCTGCTGGCAGCTTCAATTCAACTCGTCGCGGCATCGAGTCATTCGCTTCATTTGTGGAATGAATATAAAGCCGCCTCTGCCACATGCCACATTCCACATGCCACTTGCCACTTGCCACCATTTATGTTGTTCTCTTCATTGTGCGTTCATTTTTTTTTATTCTTTTTTTTCTCCATCATTTTGTTTGTTTTTCTCTCTCTCTCTCTGATTCACTCTTCGCTTCCATTCAAATAAGTAATGAAGTTCGCTTTTCAGAGATCGTTGCTGTTGTTGTTGCTGTTGCTTTGTTTGTTGCTTTTATTGGATTTTATATTTTTATCGATGCACGTTAAATTTTATTGCAATTGTTATGCGCGCACATCTTTTGCTTTAGCTGCAACGCGCTGCTTTTTTTCATTTTTTTTTTTTTTTTTATATATTTAATAAATTTAAATCACTTTATATGCGAGTTTTATGTGCGTTAATAATGCGACAGGCAGTGGCAGAGAGAGAGAGAGAGTTACAATGATAATATATGTGTATAAAATACACAATGAAAATGACAGAGAATCACAAAGAAAAGGGATGAGAAAAATGCTTTCAATTTATTCACTTCGAGCTTCAGGCTATTGCTTCTACTTCATCGTCCTTTTCTATATGAACTAACAAAACTTTATGGACGCGTTAAAAACGCACTAAAAATTTTTTTACAACAACAACAAAAACTACAAAAAAAAAACATAAATAAATAAAAAATATTTTAAGAGCGAGGGAGAGAAAGAGAGAGAGATAATAACTTCTACGATTGTCTGTATAATTTAGCGTGTTTTTTTTTTTTTTGAGAATTTTTGTAGCAACTAATTCCACTAAATGCGCTTTTAGCCTTTTTATGTACTTCTAGCAAAACATCAACTTTGTAACAATAGAAACGTCTAAAAAGTCACGTCAAGTTGTCTTTGAAAAGTTTGCAATATAAATTTTATAATATTATTTTTATTTATTTTTTTTCTACTTTATTTTCATATGTCAAACATATAAATTTTTATACTGTCCAAGATCATGATAATTATGAGCTAGATGAAACATAACTTAGATATGTCAAAATAAATCGAAACACTTCAAATCAGAGCACTATATTATATAGTTTCTCTAGAAAAAATTGTTCACAAATGCAGTGAAAAAATTATGAAAAATTTTAGTTTAAAAAACTTTTGATTTCTGCCTGTAATTGTCGAAAATCTGCTTTTCATTTATATTTTATTTTGCTATGCATATAATTTCTTTTTTCTTGAATTAATTATTTATTTTTATATAATATTTACTTATTTTTATTTGCATTTTTTTTATATTTTAATTTTTATGAAAGTTTAATATTTCATATTTATGCGAAATTTATAAATTTATATTCTTCAACAGCAGCAATTATTCTGATTTTCAGCTTTTGCAAAGTTGCCTTTGCTTTCTATCTCTCTGCCTTCTCTCTCTCTCTCTCTCTCTCTCTGTTCTCTCTCTTTTACTCTCATTGTGTTCACTTTTGCTTCTGCTTGTCGCTTGTCAAGTCTGTAAAGTTCTAAACACAACAAAACAAACATAAATGCAAAGAGAGAGAGAGAAAGTGAGAGACAGCGAGAGAAAGAGAGAGAGAATACCGTTAGTATATTCAGTATTTTTATGCCATATTTCATTCTCACAAATAATGATGCTAAAAATGAAAATAATCGTTGCACATTGATGAAATTTAATATGTTGAGAAAAGCTCAATTTGCACAAAAGCCATGCCCCACACTCCGCCTTTCCAACCATCCCCCCTTCGTCTATCATTCTTCTATTTCTTGTCAGTTCCCCTTACTCCCAACACTTACACTTTATATAAATTTTGTCCGCTTTTTCTCGTTCTCTCTAGTTTCTACACAGTTTTGCCCGCAAGCGAATGAGAAGAGATGAATTGCGAAACGACAGCAACAACAGCTAAAACAACAACAACAATAATAATAATAATAATAAAAATAACAACGCAACAACAGCAACAAAAGTGAACACAAAAAAAAAAATGAGAAAACATTTTTGTTGTTTCGCATCAAATTTCCAATTAAACACAAAAATTCTAATTTATTTTCCATGCCAGTTTCAATGTTGTTGTTGTTGTTGCTATTGTTATTGTTGCTATTGTTGTTGTTGTTGTTGCTGTTGTTGTTATTTGTACACAATGGTCTAATACTTGCATAGAGTAAATTATTTTAAGGTTATTATATTACGGCCAAACAAAACGCAATTTGATGGCTTTGAAATTTTTAGGTTTCAACTCTAATTTCTACTGAATGAATAAAATAATTTACTATAGATTTATTATCCATATACAGTTATATCTTAATCTATATATTATACATACATATAGAATATTACAAAATTATTTTCTTTAAAAATTTAAAATTAAAATGTACAATTTACCATAATTTAAATTAAATTTCTATTAATTAATTATATTAATTAATATTAAGAAAATAATTCCTGGAATTTTTAAATATTAATTTTGGACGCTATTTCTTGTTCTTGTTAGTCTTATTCTGCATAATATATAATATATAAATAAATATATAAATATATATATATTTATAAATATATAAATATATAAATATATAAATATATAAATATATAAATATATAAATATATAAATATATAAATATATAAATATATAAATATATAAATATATAAATATATAAATATATAAATATATAAATATATAAATATATAAATATATAAATATATAAATATATAAATATATAAATATATAAATATATAAATATATAAATATATAAATATATAAATATATAAATATATAAATATATAAATATATAAATATATAAATATATAAATATATAAATATATAAATATATAAATATATAAATATATAAATATATAAATATATAAATATATAAATATATAAATATATAAATATATAAATATATAAATATATAAATATATAAATATATAAATATATAAATATATAAATATATAAATATATAAATATATAAATATATAAATATATAAATATATAAATATATAAATATATAAATATATAAATATATAAATATATAAATATATAAATATATAAATATATAAATATATAAATATATAAATATATAAATATATAAATATATAAATATATAAATTTATAAATATATAAATATATAAATATATAAATATATAAATATATAAATATATAAATATATAAATTTATAAATATATAAATATATAAATATATAAATATATAAATATATAAATATATAAATATATAAATATATAAATATATAAATATATAAATATATAAATATATAAATATATAAATATATAAATATATAAATATATAAATATATAAATATATAAATATATAAATATATAAATATATAAATATATATATATATATATATATATATATATATATATAGTATATAGTATTTATTTATATTTAGTTTTTAATTTTCCACTTGTTTGTTTATTGAAATTGCAACGTTAATTGAAAATGCGTCTAATTAGTGAAAAAAGCTTTTAGCCGCTCATTTGGTCAACAAAGCGCATATACTATTCTATATATGTAAATACACATACATATATATGTAGATATGTATGTGTGTGTGTGTGAGTGTAGTATACATTGATTGTCAATTGGCAGCCTTTTGCGCTGCTTTTGTCAGAATGTCAAGCGACAAAATGCGTGTTTCTGACAGTTGTTGGGCCAAATGGCAGCGCATTTTGTCTATATGTCTATGCCTGTGACTGTGAATGTGGCTGTGCCTGTACATGTACGTGTGTGTGTGTGTGTGTGTGTGTGTGAGTCTATTATGTGAAAATGCGCATGTGGCTCGTGTTGAAGCATATAAATGTCGCTTTCAATAATACAAAAGACACGATAAAAAATAAAAAAAAAGAAAAAAAAACGAATTTTAAATCGACTTTTATACACGCAATGAGCACACACAGAGACACACACACACATATGCACATAGAGAGTCTCAAATCGTGACACGCACAATTCTTAACGTCTCTTTTTTTTTTCGTTTCTCATCTGCTGCTGCTCTTCTTCTTCTTCCTCTACATTTTCTTTCTTATTCTTGTGCCCTTTCATTTTTTGACTTTCCAATTTCTATGCGTATTTTTCTATTATTTATTATTTCATCGAACAGTCATCATCAGTCGTGGGAGTAGTAGGCGTGGCCAATGCGTTAACAGCTGCCATTGTATTGCCATTTATTGTTCCTCATACATTAAAAATTAGCCACATTTTGTATTTTTTTTTTATTTTATTTTTTTTTTTAATACTTCAAATATATTTAAGTCATAAAAAATTTCGTTACAGACTCTTTAGAATATCATACGATATATTCCAAATACATAAAGTCTTCAGCATGTTAATGAGCAGCAGAGAATTATCTTATGATATCTGCCAAAAATAATTAGAATTTGCAAACATAATTTCTTAATTTTTTTTTTTATCAATTGTTGTCTTTATATAACTTATAGATTTATCTAGTTTAACATTTTTAATATTTTAATTTATTTTAAAAATAATTTCAAGCATTATTTAATATGCAAATTTTATAGTTTATTTATTAATCAAAAATAAACAATCAAAATTTATATTTTATATATTATAAAAATTAAAATCAAAGCTGTTTCGGCCTTATCATCATTATAGCACGTTTCAGGGAATATCCAAAGTCTCGGAAAGTAGACCAATTGACACCCACAGCCCATGTTTTATCATTGTATTTACCCATCAGATTGCTAAAATAAATGTTTAATAAAAATTAAAAAAAAAAAAAAATATTCGAAAACAAGAAAAAAAATTAGTTATACCTTGCGTGACAATTGTGATACCACCAGGCACCTATACTTTGTTTTGCAAAATTGCCATATATATCTGTATCGTTATCTCTGTCGTATGTCGTAAATTTCATACCCAGATGATTTCGCAAAGAATCTCCAGCAGTTCCACTCGCTTTGCCCAGCGTATGCAATATATAAGCTTCTGTTTCGTTTCCTATTGCGAATGCATCATACTTCTCATATGTTACATTACCATCGAAATCCTCCAGAAGAACAAGTAATTCCTGTGGCTCATCAGCAGTAATGGCATGGATTTTATCCAGACCCAGAAAGAACTCACCATCAAGTTTACCAAATCCATTTTTACAGTCATGCCAATTGCGATAGAAGTCTACATTGTCCAATTTCCACCTTGCGTATCTGCATCGCAGGCAACTTTAAACGAATCATTACTGTAGCTGGGAAGCAGTATATCGTAGATTCCACTGTGACGTGAATTCTCCTCGGCGCAAGATTTCGGTGGTGGTGGTGGATTCATTTTGCTCATTATTGTATTTAGCAACAGTTCGATTCTTTTCTGTCCCACTTTCATCTCTTCTTGATCTGCTTTCATCAATTTGAAGTCGTCTCTTATTTGTGCTTGCTCTGTTCTAATATAAACTCAGATTAAGATAAATAATTATTTCAATTGAATGAAAACTTACTTTATATTAGTCAAATCAGATTTTACGGAAATATAAGCGTTAGTGAAGTTCAATTCAATCATTTGAAAAGATTTTGAAAATGAATAAAAACAATTGATGAAAAATAAAAACAAAATAATTTTTAACATTTTTGAGATTGTTTTCCGACCGAACGAAACAAATTACTGAGTTCATCGTCGGTTAACTTGACTTTTTATAGCATTTGCAAAATATACATATTTTTTTTATCACATAACGTCTGCAAATGTAAATGTTAAGTTGAAAATTCTCTGAACATTTGACATACATTCCAATCTTTAACTTGTGTTTGTGGGTAAATTCCACATTCAATGTTAAAGCTGATAAGAATTTTATGAGTTACAAAGTTACAAGTTGACCAGCACTTTTTGCCATTTCTCATATTGCGCATATCAGAAAATATATATGTATATAAATATAATAAATAATATATGAATATAATAATAATATAATATATAAACTATTAATTACAAATCTTTACAATATATTTTTTTTGTAAATTTATAAATTTAATATATTTAATTCGTCTTTTCAGCAAATTGTATAAGCTGCAAAATTAATGAATGCACAAAGGAATTTGATTGATTAAAATTGTTGGCAGCAAAAACAAAGCAAAAAAAAAAGTAAATAAATAAATAAAACGTAGAAAAAGAAACAACAAAAAAAATAACAAGAAAAACTAATTGAATTTTTATAATATTAACTAAATGAAAATAATTATAAAATGTGTGAAAATAATTTTCGGATAATTCTTTCAAAATGCATTAATAATGAATTAACAATGCATTGATAATGCATTAACAATGCGATAATGCATTAACAATGCATTAACAATGCATTGATAATGCATTAACAATGCATTAACAAAAACATACACAAAGCATTGATAATGCATAAACAATGCATTAATAATGCATTAACAATGCATTAATAATGCATTAATAATGCATTAACAATGCATTGATAATGCATTAACAATGCATTAATTATGAAATAACAATGCATTAACAATGCATTAACAATGCATTAATAATGCTTTAACAATGCACTAATAATGCATTAACAATGCATTGATAATGCATTGATAATGCATTGTTATTCCATTAACAATGCATCGATAATACATTAACAATGCATTAACGATGAATAAATAAATCATTTTTAATGCATATTTAAAAATTTGCTAATGCATTAATAATAATGCATTAATAATTGATATTATATGAAGGAAAAAAAATACATTAATAATATATGAATAATGCATTAAGCAATAAAAATTTCGAAAATATTAATTTCAAATATTTCTCAACAAATTGAATGAAAATGAAAGCCAAAAAAAAGACGACGATAAAGAATGAAAGGTAAGAAAATAAATAAAAACATTTTCAACGATATGTATAAATATATAGAACATATATACAGATACAGTGTCTGCCAATAGTATGTGCGCAGCATTGTAATATGTGAAAGCTGTTGGTCGCAATATTTTGAAATACGTTGTGAATGTTGTGAATAGCAGTAAATTTAATAAGACCAAAAAGCTTTTTCAACACATTCAAAATATTTGTACAAGTTTTTCAATAATGCAATATAAAGTTGCCAATGGCCGCAAGGCGCTAACGGAAGACAGGGAACGACAAGGACATGAAACAAGGAACAAGGACAAGGACGAAGACACTGACGACACTGTTGATGAAACAAAAATATTGCCCACAATTTGTTTTAGCAGCTCGCCAACGACTTTAGTTGCTTCTCTCTTCCTCTCTCACACACACACACACACACTCTCTTTCTCTCTATGCCTCTCTCTATGCTATTTGCTTATCTTTTTTGCTGAGCATGGCCAAGTGCAGGGTAAGGGGAACATCTTTTTTTTTCAATAGACGATAGCAACGCATAAACAAATAATAAATAAAAAACAACAAAAAAAAAAAAAGAAGCGTGGAAAATGTGAGCAGAGTTCGCGGACCTTTGCAGCCGCAGCCGCAGCAGCAGCAGAAGCGTCTCATTTATCAATGCGAGGCACGAAGACGCAAGCCGCAGGCAACTAAGGCTGCTGACCAAGGCTCAAAATGAGTACAAAAAAAAAGAAGCATATGGAAAAAAGAAGAGAGAGAGAGAGACAGAGAGAGAGAGTAGAGTATGAGAAAAAGTAAACAAATTAAAGTTGTTGCAAAATACTTTAAGGTAACACACAACAAATCGTTGCAATCAACAGAGAAAGACAGATGAAATACAAAGTGATAAAAGATACTGAACGGGAGAAACAGAGAGAGAAGGAGATAGAGAGAGAGTAGAAAGAGAGAGAGAGAGAGTGAGTGCAAGCGACTGAGACAATTTTTACAAGATTTACCTGAGCAGCATAAGTAAACAGGCAACCAAATGGCGTCTAACAATCGAATTCTAAACTGTTGTCCAAAAGTCATTTCACACACACAGACGAACAAACATTTTACAGTAAACTGCATGACGTTAATATACCCTGTAATATTAATAGAAACATAAATTTTTATGAGCTGCAGAATATATGTAAAATCAAATAGATTTTATTTCTTAACTGTAACTCTTATAGCTGTCAAATGCTAAGCATTCAAACTGACAGACAGACAGACATTTCTACAAACATAATATACAAATTTTTATGCACGTTCAATGAGCATAGGGTATGAAAAAAATAAAAACAACAAAAGAAAAACTCAGAGAAACAAAAAAAAACTTAAAGCAAAATGACAAAAGGCCAAAAAGTCATCAATCGCAGTCAAAGCGCATTACAAAAAAAAAAAAAAAAAAAACCAAGTAGAAAACCGGAAAATCGCATATGCCAAAAACAATGTGAAAACAATCAATTTCAAGTTTTCTTTTGTCCAGCATCGATTCGTTGCTGCAAAAGTTGATTAAAAACTTCAACTTGCGTCTTTAAAGCTTGCAAGATTTTTTTTTTTTTATTTTTTTTGGCAAATAAAAATTTAGCAGAAAGCAAAAAAATGAGAGATGAAATTTATAGAGTAAATAAAAGAAAAAAATAAAATCAAAAGAAAATAAAATAAACTGTAGTGTAAATAAAATAGAATCAAAAATTTAGACTAAAAAAAAAATAAATAAATTTTTTTTAATTTTTTTTTTTATGAAAATTAGTAAACAAATTATTTGCTGATATCATATACGGCAGCATCGGCAGCTTCTACTGCAACTTCTTCTTGCTGTTGCGACTTCAAATTTAGTTAGCACTCGTTGCAGTGAACATTTCACAACAGCAAAATCAAAAACCAATTGAATTAAATGTCTTGCCACTCACTCTTAAACACACGCACACACACACACATACACATGTGTAGTAACATATGCTAGTCTATACACACACACACACACATGCACATTTACAAATATGAAAGCAGAAGATGAAGAAAAAGCACATGCGAAACACTGTCATCAATGAAATCGATTAAGCGCTCGCATATCGTTGCTCCGACCATTTTTACAGGATGTGTAGGGAGAGACAACGGGAAGGAAGGAAGAGCAGCAGCAGCAGCAGGCGAACGAGCGAGTGAACTGTGAGGCAACTCATTAAAAAGCATTAAACGGCAGCAGCGGAAGTCATTGGACTATCAGACGGAGACACGCTTCCGTTTTGTGCGCTTCAGTTGGCCTGGCTCAGATTTACGGGCCAAAAAAGTGCGTAAAACGTAGCCAAAGCTACATTTGTGTCCTTGAGTTTTCTGCTTCTGCTTCTTCATCTTCATCTTTGTATTTTCTTTTTTTTTTCTTAATTTTTTTTTTTTTTGGATACGAAAAAGATTGTCACCGGGCCAATTGCAGGGAACGACAACTTCAAATGATTTATCGCCAGATAGTTGAGTTCAAAAGCGAAAAACGAAAAGCAGGCAGCGGCAGCGGCAGCAGAAGAAAGACAACAGCAACAGCAACAACAACAATATCAGGCAGCAAGCAGTCGGCAGTCGGCAACTTTTGCTTTGGCGCACAAATATTTATTTATAAAATTGTTATCCTTGCCAGAGACTCCTTCGCCTTTTTGTCACTTCATCCCCTTGCAGCCACCCTCTGCCATTGCTACATTTCTTTTTGCCTGCTCTGCAGACTTTCTTTGCCTCTTTGGCTTTTGTTTTGCTTCAGGTTTCGCTGCTTTTCTTTTTTTGTATTTTTTTTGTTTTGCCACCATTTGATGGGATTGTGCTTGCCGCGGCGTCTTTTACGTCCTGCATGTCCTTTGTGTCCTTTTGCTTTGCTCATTGCCAGGCATTCGCTCATTTTCAAATCGGATTTTATCAACTGAATGCGATTCTTGTGCAAATATCTTATCTCGCTCGCTCGCTGCCGCACAGCGTATAATAGCAACGTTTTTTTTTTTCACTCACCACCCCCTTCTTTCTCTCTCTCTCTCTCTGGCTTTACTTTATCTCTTTTCGCCTTTTTGGCACTTAAGCGTAACAGAGCTGAGCTCAGCTTCAGCTTCAGCATCAGCATCAGCTTCAACTTCAGACTCTTGGTCCTCAATGTGCTTGTGCTTCATGCTGCTTTGTATGGCTTTGGGAATTATTTTGAAAGCGGAAATTGATTTTCCTTTTTTCTTATTGTGCGAAACGATGACAATTTTCGTGTTGCTTTGCTGATTTCATTCATTCATTCATTTATTCATTCATTGACTCGTTCATTCATTTAGTCACTTCCTCTACACATGCAGCATATTATGCTATCAACATTTATATATACTCTATATATACATATATATAAAATATATTCTTATTATTTTTTAATTTCTACTTAAAGCTTGTAGCATGCTCAAAATTTAAATCAAAAAATTATATATATATTTATATATATTCTTGTTCAGCAGCCAAGTCTAACTGCGTCTCTGTAAGTTGCTTTTATACCAAATTTTTCTAGCAGTTACAATTTAGCTAAATGAAACTGTAATACTGAGGCTTCTCCTTGCTTTAAGCTTTATAAACATAATCGCATCGGGTCGGAACACTATATCATTCATTCACAAGAATCTGACAACATATCGGACAACAATATTATATATGCAATAAAGAAAATAACAGACAAATGTTATATATATGAAAAAACTTATCGTTGAAGCTTGCAAGAGTATTTAATAGTCGGCATGGCGAAGATAATGCAGCATTGTCGTTGACACTTCATTGTTTTGTTTACTCTGTATTATAATATATATATATTTTTATATTGGAACTATATAATATATATATATATATATATATATATATATATATATATAAAGCAAGGCCTGATAATGCCTCAACATATTTTATATATAGCCAAGAAAATATTTCAATTACTTAACAGCTGTGTAGCTCGACGCGAGGCAACTGATTGCGCTGAAGTTCAAGTTCCACGCTCAACTGTTATTTATAATTATAATTTATTATAATTATTTATTTATTATTTTTTTTTTATGTTTGCGAATTTGCTCAAAAAATTAAAATCCAAATTCTGGCAATTATTGAAAATATTTTAAAATATTTTATGCAGCTTATGCAAAGTTTCAGCTAAATTTTAAATTCCAAAGCTGAATTCTTACTGCAGCTGCAGCAGATTTGTTTACTATAAATTGAAGCTCTGAAATTTCTACTTAGAGATTTTCTAAAAAAAAAACTTGCAAGCTTGCTTAATATGTCTATCTCTCTCTCACACACACACACAACACATACACTTTCTGCCATTAACACTAAATCACTTTGCGCCTAAACGTTTGACATTTTTAAAGTGAAAAGCTTTTCATTCTATTTGTTTTCTCTCTTTCATTCTTTCTTTCTTTATTTCCAAGTCTTTTTTTGTTGTTTCTCTCGTAGTATTTCATGATCTGACCCACTTTGCGAACATTCATTTTCACAGTTTCCTCAGCCTAGTAGTAGTAGTAGTAGCTTGGCTTATCAACGCCAAGGGTCACGTTAGAGGTGCACGCTTTGGAAGATGTGTAAGAAATGCTTGAAAAGTCATAGTGTGGGCGAGGCGAGGCAACATAGTGTAGGCGCTGTGAACTCGAACTGTTCACTCGCAGCTGACATTATGAATGATCAGCATAAATTTCGCGAACTCTCGCGAGTTGCAGCTGCTGCTACGTGTAGAGAAAAAAATATGAGAAAAAAAAGAAAGAAAGAAATGTAACGAACGAACGTAAAGATAACAAGCTGAACAAACTCTGTAGGACAACGGACGATGGCTCTGAAATTCATTTCATTTCATTTCCTTTGAGTACGTGACTAACATTTTGAATGCCATATTCTTCATATAATATAATAATAATAATAATTTTCTCTTTCTATCTCTCTCTTTCTCTCGCCTTCTCTTTTTCGAGCAAAATTCAACAAAATGTTTCGCTTGCATTTCATTTGTCGCTTTTTTTAAAGTAAAACAAATAATTGATACAAAATTTCTATGTAAATGAAAAATAGAAAGTAGAAAGAGAAAAGTGAAAAATTGCAAGAAAAAAATTAAATAAAATTCTGCTGTGCATCAACAGTTTATTTAGTAAGAAAAACAAATATTTTAGCGACAAGGAATTTTTTTTTTTATTCCTCGCTATAAATTTGTATAACATAAAATGCATAAAAATTTTATATAATTAAATTTTATTGTATATAAAAATTTAAAAAAAAAAATATGTAAAATTTGAATAGCATAAAATGCATAAAACTAAAGTGTGCTAATATACCCAAAAACGTAGCGAAACTACAGGGTATTTATTTTGTTAAAATACCGCAGAAAATGAAATGAAAAGATTGAAGATTGAAGAAAGTAGAAAGTGAAAAATTGCAAGAAAAAAAATCTAATAAAATTCTGCTGTGCATCAACAGTTTATTTAGTAAGAAAAACAAATATTTTAGCGACAAGGAATTTTTTTTTTTATTCCTCGCTATAAATTTGTATAGCATAAAATGCATAAAAATTTAATTTAATTTAATTTTATTGTATATAAAAATTAAAAAATAATATAAAAAAAAATTTGTAAAATTTTAATAGCATAAAATGCATAAAACTAAATTCTGCTAATATACCCAAAAACGTAGCGAAACTACAGGGTATTTATTTTGTTAAAATACCGCAGAAAATGAAAGGAAAAGATTGAAGAGAACAAAAATTCTTGTTGCCTTGTCGAATTAAATAGACGGCAAAACGAAAGACAATGAAGAAATGTCTAAATGTGAAAGAAAAATGTGGTAAGAGACAGCAAAATGGCAAAAAACTAAATTCAGTTTACATAATATAGCTCATAAAATATTTTTCGACCCCGACCACAAGGAACTAGGGCACACTTGAGTGCGCCTTAAAACACACACAGAGAGTATGCCTGTGAGAGAGAGAGAGAGAAAGAGAGAGAGGAAGAAAGGCAAACAGAATTTAGGCATAAACAATAATGTAAAGGGGGTCGGGGAGGTGGTAGTGGTAAAAAAGCGACGAACTTGAACGAAATAAAACTTGAAACTCTCTCGAATATGTATTTACATATGAAACAAAACCGCCCACTCGACATGAACAGACATGAACAGTCGAATTGTATTGTGGTTAGAAAGAGACCAAGACATAGTGAGAGAGAGACAGAGGAAGTTGGCAAGTGTGCGGAAGAGACAGCAGACTAAACAGCACTAAATTAATTCTGCACAATTTGCATTAAAATATGCAAATAAAAAAAAAAGGAAGAGAACAAAACAAAAAAAAAAAAAAAGTGAAACCGGCAAAGAAAAAGAAGCAAAAAGAGAGAAGAAAAAAAAAAAACCCAAAATAAAACTTCCAACCAATTTCTTTGCTCTCTGTCTCTCTTCCGTTATTTTCTTCTCTGTACAACACCCACAAGCAACGTTTAAGCCAAAACTAAACCCCAAGAGTGATAGAGATAGCAATAGCCAGAGTCAGAGTCAGAGCAAAAGTAGAGACAAATATTTCGCAGCAGTAAGCGTTAAGCATATGTTTGCTTGAATGCGTCTGCCAGACAATGAATACAAGACGTTGCTAGAGCAATGCGGCAAGCGGCGTGTGGCATACGAGAAATTGTGTCTTCCTTCAATTTTGATAGTAGGCAGCAGCAGCAGCAGCGAAGCGTCGAAATTTTGCTCTTACGGCATTTGAAAATGGGAGAAAAAAAAACCTTTTAAATTTGAAGTGTGGCTCGTTGTGGCACTTTAATGTGCAGCAGAATGATGATGCCCCAAAAAAAAAAATTTGGGGTCTGTTTAGCTGGCGTTTCGATTATGAAAGTGCTGCCACAATATATCTCCCCGTCTCTCTCTCTCTCACTCTATCTTTTTTTTCGCTCTTTCGCCATTGCATGTGCAATAACAACACAGAAAATTCAGCTGCCTGAAAATTTGATTGTTCTTG
Organism: Zaprionus obscuricornis; assembly: GCA_037044475.1. Lineage (NCBI taxonomy): Eukaryota > Metazoa > Arthropoda > Insecta > Diptera > Drosophilidae > Zaprionus > Zaprionus obscuricornis. The sequence goes on along the minus strand of JBAMBR010005599.1, from coordinate 30,351 downwards.
TAGCTGAGCCAAGAAAACGTAACGTTACTCTACCAGCAAAATACACACAAGAAATAGAGAGAGAGAGAGAGCGCGCGAATATCAAGGGGCAAGCGTCTGAGGCGTTGACGTTGGCGTTGGCGACGACCGTTAGTCGTCGAGCGTCGGCATCCAATGAAGCATGAAACTTTAGCGCACTTGCAACAGTTTTCTATATTTCCTTAGGCAAGGTTATATTCACTTTAGCCAATACTTTGTAACACATAGAAAGAGTTAATACTGCGACTCTGAAAAGTATGCTATACATTTTTTTGTTATTATTATTTCTCTTGATTCTTGACAGTTTTGCAGATATTTCGATAATATATTCGATTTAATTGAATTTTTAATTTAATTTTTGCATTTTTATTGTCTACAACAATTTATTAATATTTTTTTTATTTTTTATTCAATTGTTTCATTATTAATTATAATTATTTTATTTTTATTTATAACATTTTTTTATATTATTAATTTTATTTATTATTATATTTATTTATAATGTATTTAATAATTATTAATATTTACTTATTTTTTAATTTTTTTTTATTTATATTTATATTTATATTTCATTTATTTAATTTAATACTTAATTTTATTTTTTTAAATTTTTTATTTTTATTTTTTGCTTTTATTTTTTATGACTATTTTTTTAATATTAATTATTAATTTTTATTAATAGTTTGTCTTAGTATTTTATTATTATTTAATATTTTTTTTTATTAATTTTTATTTTCTGAGAGTAAATAAAGTGCGTTGTAACGCAGTTAACTTATCTTGCTTTCTTTACTTCATTTTTTTTTTCTATATATTTCTTCACTTGCATTTCCTGTTCGCTTTTTTCTAGCGCGCACTGTGCAAAAATATGTTAGCTGCGACTTTAGTAATCTGCTTTGACTGTGATAGTGTGTCTATGTCTGTGTGTGTGTGTGTATGTATGTCGATATGTATATGTTTGTGTCTGTGTGTGAGTGTATTTATTTCTGAGTACACACACACACACACATACACACAGACACAACCAAGTGGCATGCAGAAAAATGCGTGTACATTGCAGTGAAGTGGCATAAGAAAATATATATGTATGTATAAAAAAAAAGAAGAAAAGCAGAAAGAAAAATAAAAACTTCAAGTACATTGTACAAGGCGCATGAGAAAAAAAGAGAGAGAAAACGAAAGAAAGAGAGCGAGAAAATTGTGAGCTCAGTGAATGTGAATTTTCAGTTACTTTTTCGGATATGGCGTGTTACAAAGATATGAGAGTTATACGGAACTAAAACCAACTAAACTTTCGAATTTATGAAAACAAAGGCGGAAACTTGTTGTAATTTGATAAAAAATATAATCGAAAGAAAATACCAGTAAAAACAACAACAACAACAACAAGAAAAAATGTGCACAAAATAAAGCTAATAAAAATGTTTAAACTAACGACAATTTCATGCACAAAAGTCAGCTGCAAGTATATTGCAATTTTTGCAATATTTACAAAGCTTTAAAATAGTTTCCATACAGCGCAAAACATAGAAACTTGAAGCTGAAGATATAACAAGCTGATCATGAGCTTAAAGATAATGTGCTTTAAGTTGAAAAGCTTTTACACTCTTGCATTAATAATGATCAAATTATTATTAATGACGAGCTTTAATGTGCTTAAAGCACAAAACAAATTGTTGTTTAATCTTTGTTTCCGTGTCAATTTTTATACTCATTATGTTTCATATATTTTTATTATCGAGCTTTAATGAGCTTCTAGCACAAAAGCTTTATTATACAAGTCTATGAGAAAATTTGTCTTTTTATTAAATTTCGATTTTTATGAACCAAACGAGCTTTAACGTGCTTAAAATACAAAAGCTTTTTCTATCGATAAAATTATTGCGAGAAGTCGTTTAATAATTCAATTTCAATTCTTATAAATAAAGAGCTTTAATGAGCTTAAAGCTTATATATTTATATATTCATTATGTTCCACTTCCTATATTTATTTCTTATTAATAAAAAGCTTTAATGTGCTTTAAGCAGCAAAGCTTCTAGCACGAAAGCTTTATTATACAAGTCTATGAGAACATTTGTCTTTTTATTACATTTCGATTGTTATGAATCAAACGAGCTTTAATGTGCTTAAAGTACAAAAGCTTTTTCTATCGATAAAATTATTGCGAGAAGTCGTTTAATAATTCAATTTCAATTCTTATAAATAAAGAGCTTTAATGAGCTTAAAGCTCATATATTTATATATTCGTTATGTTCCACTTACTATATTCATTTCTTATTAATAAAAAGCTTTAATGTGCTTTAAGCAGCAAAGCTTATCCTTTTGTACTATTAAGATAATATCTGTATTTATTTCCCATATTCATTATGTTTCATTCTATCTAAAGAGCTTTAATGTGCTTTTCTTTCAATCGCATTTCTGAGACAATTCCTGTTTTAATTCTATTTTAATTTTTATAATTTTTATAAATACAGAGCTTTAATGAGCTTACTTATTATTTTCTATTTCATATTTCATTTTTTTATTAATAAAAAGCTTTAATGTGCTTTAAGCAGCAAAGCTTATCCTTTTGTACTATTAACATAATATCTGTATTTATTTCCCATATTCATTATTTTTCATTCTATCTAAAGAGCTTTAATGTGCTTAAAAGCACAAAAGCTTATTTCACTATTAGTTGCTGAGGCAATTCTTCTTATTCTTATCAATAAACATGAGCAATGCGCTAACTAAACGATGTTTAAGCTATAATTTCCGTAATCTAGCCGCAAACTAATTGAACAAAGTCATAAAACAAATGAAACGTAGTATTTTTTTTTTTTGGGCAGTTTATAGTTTATATTCGTAGGCAATGCAACATCCATTAGGTTGACCGGTAAATGAGCATTGAAACAATTCATAAAATTACCCAAAAAAAAAAAAGGAAAGAAAAACATGAAGAATGAAAACATAACATAGGCAATTTTATTTGCACATACCACGCGTAAGAAATTGTATGCCACGAACATAACATGTTTTACCATAACTCGATGAAGTTGCCAAGTTTTTTAGTTAGCTTTCACAACTTCATGCCACAAAGCTTTCATAGCACACACGGGAAGGCGGATGCCGGCGCCATTGTAATGGTCGCGCGCGTCGGTTACTCAATGGTGAAAACGTGTTTACGCTTTTATTATGTAAAAGAGAAGAAGTCTATACACTATGCACAAGACGAAGAAGAAGAAGCAGTAGAAGAGAAGGATGAGGTGAAGCATAAAGTCAAAGTAGTTGTAACTACTAGGTACAGACGAAAAGTCATAAAACTGACCCATGAAACATACGAAACTTCAATATAACTTGTAATACCTTAAAAAATAAAAGAAACATTTCTCAATTCTTGACCACAGCATTAAAATGTTCCATTTCCATTGTGTTCCTTCCTTCCTTACATTACATTCAATATTTGCGGTTCTCAATTCATTTTCAACTTGAAAAAAATTAAGAAAAATAAAGAAAAAATTATTAAAAAAAAAATATAAAATTATTTTCGAAATTATGCAAATGAGAAATTTGAGCAAAAGTTCATAAAATTGAAAGAATGAGAGCGAAAAGAGAATAAAAATTTGCTTTGACTTACAGCTTTGACTTACACCTTAATGAAGTGCAGTCAGTGTATAAGCAGGCAACAAAATTTGAAGTCAGTTTAACTTGAACTTAAGCACAGCTCAACGTCAACAATTTTGCAAATTTTTATTATATTTTTAGCATTACAAATATTTCAGCTTCAACTTCTACTGCATTTTTCTTCATATTGTTGTTGTGCTTGTTAATTTGCTTTTACGTTTTGCTGCTTATTTGCGGTATTTGCCTTTTGTATTTGCACTTCTTCTATTCTGTGTAAGCAAATCGCATAAAAACTCATTTTAAGCCAATTGAGCGCATTGTTGTTGCATGTTGCACGTTGCACGTTGCTGGTTGCTGGTGTTACTTGTGCTACTTGTTACTTGCAATTGAAGCTGAAAATCAACAATGAAAACATTTTGCTGCCTCGTTTCTCCCTTACAGCATGCAGCATTCCATGCCACACGTTGTAATTAACTAAAAAAAGAAAAAAAAAGAAAGAAATGAATGTTTTTTGAAAAATCGAAAATGAAAACAAAAGCGAATAGAAAACGAATGCATTCATTTGTAAATAGAAGTAGAAGAAGCAACAGTAGCAGCAGTAGTAGAAGTACAACAAAAATTGTTTGCTATTAATGCTAGAGAATTCAGCTCAATGAATGATGCCACAACAGATCCGCAAATCAAATATACTTTACCTTCCTCATCTCTTTCTCTTTCTCTCCATGTCTCTTATACACACAGTTGCTGCTTCTGCTGCTGCTGTTGGTTTTTAATTTTATAGCCAAACAGCAAAGAAAAATGCTTACAAATTCGCATAGTAAGCTCTCAATTTTTATTAAAAAATCGATGCAGAGAAAAGTAGAAAGCAAGCAAAAGAAATCTGCACTTGAACTTTTCGTCTCATTTTCTATTGCTATTTCATGTTTTTCTATTACTCTATGCTCTATGCTCTGAGTAAGTTACATATATATAGATATATATATATATATATATACATATAATCCCGTTCAGTTTGTGGCTTTGCAATTTAAGAAAAACATATACAAAACTATACAAAGAGTGAGACAGAGAGAGAAAGAGTTAGAGTTAAAGGGTGAATGGCCATAAAATCGTTGAGCTATTGCAATTTTAATCCCCTGGAAATGGTTATGACCTCTGCATACATACATACATACATATTATGTATCTTGACTCGCTCGAGCGCATAACAAACTATTTTGGATTAAAGTCTTGCTTAAATTAAGCAATCAATTTTATATTTACATTAAGTGTCGGCTACCGGCTGTCGGTTGTCGGTTGTCCCTTGTCGACTGCAAATGGCCAACAAAACATTTTAATAACCAAAACAATAATTTTCTAGTTTGCTTAAGTTTACAAGAGTTTTACACTTTCAGCATCTTAAGAAGCTTGCATATCATTTTATTAGACTCTAAGTTGAATTTTACGCAAGTTTTAATAATCATTAAACAACTGCAGTTACTTGAGAATGTGTCGGAAAAAAGAGTCTGCACAACTTCTATTTATTTTTTTTTGGAATCCAATTTCAAATCATTTTTCATAATCTTGCAAATTTTTGCATTCATATTTTTCAATGATTTACACTTGAAATACCTTTGGAAGTATGTTATAGTAGTCCGTAAAATTTTTTTACATTTACATTCCAGAATATTTTCGGAGATTTTTTAGACTTATTCCAATAACTTGTTGTTATAGAAATATATTACCAGCGATTCCAAAAAAAAAAAACCGGTGTCAGTATAAAAATGTGGATTTCCATCCCTTCTATAATGTTTGTAATATCTTTAATTTCCTGGAATATTTTTGTCACTTCAAGAATTCCGAGTCCTCGGCATCAATAGCGATTCTTTAATACTAGGTTTCTTTTCTTACTATTGAATTTTGGAGAATTTTAATTTTTCGGATATTTTTCAGGGACTTTATTCTCACTTACATTTTTACAATAGGATTTTGGAGTTTATTTAATTTCTTAGATTTTTTTTTATATTTTTCCATAATGAACACTGGGAAAACTTTGGATGAGTATCACAAACGTTTAATTTTCTTAAATTCTTACAATATGATTTTGGAGATTTCTAAATTTTTGGACACTTTTTTGGAATAATTTTCCCTGTTTCTTTTGGGAGAGTGTCACAAAAATATTTCATTTGTTCTTTTAACGTTACTTACATATTTTATATTTATATATATTTAACTTTTGCAGCTGCATTACCTTAAAAATTGTTATCAAAACTGCATATGGCTTATTCCCATAGCTGCTTTTAGCATCATTTATCATATTTCTCAACTGTCTGCAGTCTTAAAATCAGTTTAGTAATTGTTTCAGATTTGCTGACTGGTCAAAAATAGAAGAGAGAACTTTTGATTAGTTAAGATCTTTCGTAAATAATATAAGAATATCTTGAGCAAAGAGCTAAAAGATTCTTGAAATGCTGCAATAATATGTTTGCACATATTATATTTTGGCCAACAAGAGCAACAGGAACCACAACATGCTGAAAGTTTGTAAGCAGTAAAAGAAGAAGAAGATGAAGCATGGCAAAACATTTTCGTAGAAATAAGCGTACAAATGTTCACAATTAATATGCACTTCCTTTGCAGACGACTTGAAACCATTTTGCCAATGCAAGCTCAGCCAGCACTGGCAGCTCAGCCAGCAATAACAATGCAACAGTGCTCTGTCTCTCTCTCTCTTGAGTTGTGAGACTTTTACACTTGTGTGGGCATAGTTTAGGCCACACATTCAACTTTCTCTCTCTCTCTCTCTCTCTCTCTTTCTCTGATACTCTATATGTCTCGCTCTATGCACATGTGAGCTCGTTCATTGCTGCTATTAATGAATACGTGTGCAGCAATAAACTCATTTTTTATGTGCTAAAGTCACGTGAGAAACTATTTAGTACAGTTAAGTCACATGGCAGCAGGTGGTAAACTAGTAACAGCAGTATGATGATAGGGAGGGGCAGGAAGAGGGGGTTGGGGTAGCTGAGACAGTGCAACTTAGTGCCAGGCACAGTCAAAAGAAATTCTACTTTATTTCTACATAAATATTAAACATGTGTGCACTTGTCTGTGTGTGTCTGTGTAAGTGTGTGTGTGTACCTAAAAATAGACGAAAATCACAGCAAGAAAAACAAAAGTAAAAATATTCACAACAACAACAATAACAATGACGATAAAATGAAAGCATTTTCTCAACTGGTTGAATTAATTTTTTGGCGTTTATCAAGTAGGAAAATTGAAATCGTGTTTCTAGTCTTTGCTGCCTATGTCTATGTATGTGTGTGTGTGTGTGTGTCTATGTCTCTCTGGCATCCCTAACCCAATTTTTTAATGTACTCTACGTCTCATTCTTCACTCAACTTTATTTGCTATGTTTTTAGTGGGCGTTGGCATGCCCCTCAACGCCACTGCATCCCTTGTAGTTCCTGCCATTATTAGTGTTAACTAAAATGCAATGGGGGTAAAAATGCTTGAGGAAAGCTTTTGAGTAAAACTTTTGTTTCCAGTGCCAGCAAACTGTGACTTTTGACAGGCAAGCAGCTAAAGAAAAAGCAAAAACCCAAAAAAAAAAGCGCCAAGAAGGCAAAACTAGTTTCGGCAAGTCGAAGTTTATATACCCCGCAGTCTTGGAAGCAAACTTTTCATACAAAATCTCAATTTCTCACCGATTGTTCCTAAGGTAGCTATATGTTATAATAGTCCAATTGATATCAGAGAGACGTATACCTCGTTATTAAATCAAAATCCTGTAAGTTTTAGCCGGATAGCTTCAAAAATAAAGATAAATAACATTTTCGGACGTTTGTTTCTATGACAGCTACATGATATAGTGGTGCGATCCGATCGGTTCCGACGTATATACAACTTGTAGGCATAGGAAGTAAATTTTATTAAGATTGCTGAGACACAAGTCTATGGCATCTTTATGGGCATAAAAAACTCCTTGCCAAAAATAAATATACCTCCTCTGCAAAAGTATAAAAACTCCTAAAAAAAAAACTTCCTCACTTTCTCGCTGTTTTTTTTGCTTATTTTTGGCATATCAACTAATTGATTTGCAAGTGGAGCAACAACTTTCTGTTTCCTTTTTTGTTCTTCTTCGACTTCTACTTCTACTTCTTGTTCTTCTACTTGTACTTGTTCTTCTACTACACTTTGTACTTCTTATTTTGTTAGTTAGTTTGAAGAATTCGCATTTTAGAAACAAACTCAAGAGTTTGTCAATAGTTGAGACACTAGAATGCTAATTAGTTAATAACACTTTAATTGCTAAAGTTAAAAGTTGCAACAACTTTTTTCCAGAAATATGAGAAGAAATTAGTGTAAAAAATCGCAACTTTAAATTTGATGCTGCTATTGCAATTAAATGTTATAGTACTTCGATTTTTATTAAACTTTGTCAGAATGCTAAAATGTAGCATTAAGCTTAAATTATTCAGTTTTCAATGCTGAGGAAAACAAAATTAAATGTATGTGCAGTACTTGGTGATACCCGGTACTTCAGTGAAAAATTATATAAAAAAAAATTATTATGAAAATTATATAACTTCCATGCAGAGAATTTTCACAGAAATGATTCTCCAGAGTTATCTGTAGAGTTTTTCGCTGAAGTATTTTATATAATTTAAAATAAACTCATTAATATATTATATATGTATATAAATACTTATATATATGAATAACTGATATTTGTACTGTATATTCATATAGCAATATATACTATATATATATATACATATGTATGTGTGTGATTTTTCAATTACTTGAGTATATTTGTCTCAATCATATAATGAAAGGTAAATGCAGCGGAGAATGCGGTTTGCCTCTGTGTCATTTCGCCTTGTAATTGCGTAATAAGGCTGGAAATAATTTAAAGCCGCTTTTCGTTAATATGTAGACAGACAGACGGAAAGAGAGATAGCGAGAGAGAGTGAGAGAAAACATGAAATGAAATAACATGTTATTGCACTTTGTTTTAAATGAACGCAATGTTACAAACAGCATGAGGCTTTCGTCTCTGCTTTCTTACTACACTATGCTGCGCTTTCTCGCTCTCTTCTTACACTTTTCATCTGTAGCTTGCACTTCAATTTATCTGCTTCGGCTTGTGCAGCTTATTCGCATGCACATGCACATGCACATAGAGCAATGACAATTGCCAGGCGCTGATAAAGTCGACGCATTTTGTGGTCGCCTTTCTCACACGTTCTGTTCTTCGCTTACTGTAAGCAGTCGTAGATGAAGAAGAAGAAGAAGATGAATTGCAATTTAAAACCGCAAAAATAATTAAAAAAAAAAAAAAAAGAAGAAAAAATAATATTAATATACACACTGACGGTAGCAGAGCTTTTAACCGATAAAATCAAAGGCAAAAGTCTGATGGACTTATCGTGACTGACTGTCTGTCCACTCACTCTCTCTCTCTCTCTCTCTCTCCCTCTCAGTCTCTCACTGTCTCAGTCTTACATGTCGCTTCTTGTTAAATGCCGCAACGTTTAATGAAATTGTCTCGTCTCGTTTCGTCTGCACACACAACTCTGCTCACCTTGCTGCTCTCTGGCTCTGCTCAACTCGACGTCTCTGCTCTGCTCTGCTCTCTTTTACTCAGCAGCACTCTTTCCATCGCAACGCAGCGCAGCTCAACGCATTTCTCAGTCTCGTCTGCGGTTGTCCACACACTGACGTAACAGTTGATGAAGCGACGAGTTTATGGCATCAAATGCAAACTGAAACTGCAGCGCGCTGTCATCTTGCTTTTTTCTTTGTTGTTGTTGTTCTTGTTTTCGAGTTTTTTTTTTTTTGTCTACCGTTGGATTTTGCTGTAGCTTTCGTTTATCTTCTTTTCTCTTTTTTTTTGCATGTGCAAAGCGCAAAAGCCAAAAAGTTTACGCAACATCGCGCGCGACTAGGCAAAAGCCAAAAATGTCAAGTTGCTTTAGCAACTCTCTCTCACTCTCTCTCTCTTTCTCTTTCGCTCTGCTGTTCTATTACTTTTTGTCACCTTTTACTTCTGCTTCTTCTTCTTATTCTCTGTATGCAGCTGCTTTAACTGTGCCTTTGGACTTTGAACTTTAATGCAGCGCTCTGTACTCTTGACTGACTAAGAAAGAGATAAATAGAGAGAGCGAGTGAGTGAGTGCGAGTTTATTTTTTTTTTTTCTATAGTTAGGCTTGCGAGGGTCGTAAAAAACATTTGCGCAATGTCAACAAATTTGCGCGCTTATTAGATTTTCGTGGTTGCACACAATTTCGCCAACTAAGACTGAAGCAGCAAGATAAAATGCAGCAAGGCAGCGACCGAGAGCAGTCTGCAAAAATATGAATAAAATAGAGCGCAAAAGTTTTTGTCGAGCAACGGAAGTGCAAGCAGCGTATATTTTTTAATTTTTTTTTTTGGTGCTTCGCTTGACCAGCAGCATCAACAGCAGCAGTAAAAGCAGTGACGCCTTCTAGCATTTGCATGAGGCAGCCACCTCCCAGCATCATGCACACGCTCACAATTCTAACGGTCACGGTCGCCGCTTTCTGCTAATGAGTTTTGTTGTTGTGCTGCCGCCACACAAATTGGGCAGAGGCTGCTGTTGCTGCTGCTGCGACCTTCTGCTGCTTTTACTTCTTCTTCCTCTTCTTCTACTGCTGCTGCTGCTGCTTTTTCTTCTTCTACTGCTGCTGCTGCTGTTGTTGTTGCTGCCAACACTCTTTTTACTTGCATTCTGCGTTTTACATGAATTGCATGAGAAATTTTACTCACAATTTATTTGTGTTTTTGTCTCTCTCTGTCTCTGTGTATGTGTGTGTGTGTGGTAAGTTAATATTTGCTGCATAAATTCCAGAGCTTTGGAATTTGCTGCTCTTCGTTTCGTTCCTTTTGCGCTTTTGTCGTGCTTTTCGCTTTTTGTTGTGCCAAAAATTATGAAAATGCAAACGCACACAACAGCCAGCCAAGCATCACACTTCATCTCCCTTCCACTTTTCCATTACAAAGAACAGCAGTCAACCCAATGCTCTCTCTCTCTCTCTCATAATAACAACAACAAGAAGAGCGAGCAGCAGCAGCAGTAGTCGCATTGCCTGGTCACTCTAAAATAACAACAACAACAGGCGACTCTCTGCTCCCCCACACCACTCTTCTCTCTCTTGCTCTATCAACAACCGACGCACGCCTAGCACATTCCATGGTATACACTCGGCACATATAAACACACAGAAAACCAAAGTAATATTAATTACTTTTTGCATTTTTTAGACTTTGCGTTGAGAATTTTAATGAGCAGATTTTAGTTAATTTGCTTTTAGCGCAAATATTTTTTAATATAAAACGTTCAATTTTAATATAGCGCAGCGCACAAAAGAGCAACAACAATTTGCACGTCAATAAACACACATAACTATGCGTGTGTGTGTGTGTGTGTGTGTGATCAACATGTGAAGTCACGCAGCATCGATACGATGCATAAACTATCGAAAGCAATTGACGATAGTTTGGCACTGTTATGTTAGCAGTTAACAGCAGCATAACATTACAGACAATATCGATACTGCTAAATAGCAGAATGTTATCATTAGAAGCGATCGTTTAAGCGCTTAGTATAAAAGAAATTGTGACGTAGTAAAGTTTGCGCCAAATGTGCGCAAAATGTAAACGAAGTTAAACAAAAATGTAAAAAAAGTGTCTAATGAGTAATGCCAATAGCCCACAAGGCAATCAAACAAAGCAAAAACAAAAATGAAAACGAAAACATGTGAAAAGCCGTCAATGGACCAAAAAATGTTTAACAACAAACAAAATGGCAGCAAAACGACGACGTCAACTGTTGTTGTTGTTGTTATTCTTGATTTTTGTTTTTTTTTGCTATTGTTGCGATCCAAAAACCAAAAAATGCAAACAAAAATTGTTGAAAATTATCCGCACATATCGTAACCGCGCGCTGTATACTGTATGCCCCCGCAACTTGTAGCAAGGGCAACCAATTCTCAAACAGCGTTTGCAAAACAAACACAAATATGACACTGAATTGTTTTTCACGTACTAGTACAAAAACAATTCAAATACAATAGGTATGAAAGAGACAACAACAGCAAAAGCAACTGCGACTGCGACTGTGAAGAGCGACAGCGACCAGTTTCAAATTTCATTTCACACATTTTCGCAGCGATACGCTACGCTTTGTCATCTCTCTCTCTCTTCCCGCCCCCTCTCCATCATCAACAGCAATAAAAAGTTATGAGTGCGCGAGAAAGAGAAAGAGATGACCTGTCGAGGTATAGAATGTAGAGTGAAGAGTGCAGATGCATTGTATGCATGAGAATGCAAACATGGAATTCGATGAGCTGCTGCTGGCTGCAGTTTGAATTTACATTGTAAATTTGTGAGTGATTTTTAGTGTTTTTGCTCTGTGACCTCTTAAATTGGGTTGACATTTTCCCCCAGTATGCAAATGAAGCTAATGATTTGTGAAAAAAATAAAAATAAAAATATATATAAAGAAAATATATATATATATGTATATAAATTTGATAAAAACAAGTTAAACAAGATATAAAGGTTTATCTGCAAAATACGTTGAAGTCTGTATGCACTGTTAACTTATTGCGAGGGTTGCCTGATAGATTGTCGGATTGACTGGTAAGTTAAGCAATGCATGACAACTTCATAAAATATTATCTGCAATCAGTTAATTATTGATTCTAGACAAAAAAAATATTAAATTTTAAAATTAAGCAAAATAAATTTTACACAAATATAATTTATTATATAAATATAGTGTAGTATTGTATTGTACAAAATCATAAAACCCGCCTGGCAAGTGTAAAAAAAAAAAAAAAATTGTTGCATATAAATTGTAACATTCAAAAGTTATGTAATTTTAAGCTCTATCAAAAACAGTTTTTATTTTATTTTATTTTTTATATTGTTGCGAATTAGCTATGTACATATGAAATGATGATATATATACATATATATATATATTTCTATATGTATATTTTGTGTGAGTGTGTTTATGTTTTTATAACGTTGACTGTCATGTTTAAATGACCAACAAAAGTTTCTTGTATTTTGACATTTATGAGAAACTAAAACGTGGTAAAAAAAAAAAAATTAAAAAAAAAAAAATTATTAAAAACTTTTCTATGCATGTTGCAACATGTTAAATTAAAGTTTTAGTTTTTTTCGGCTACGTCCTTTTGGAAATAGTTCATGTTGCTTTCATATTTCTTTTGAAATACATTTTCCCATAAAAATTTAAAGTCAATGTCACCGCATTGAAATAATTCCCCTTCATCAGTAGCTAATGGCGGCGGCGGCGGCGACGACGACGACGACGACGACGACTGTGACGACGGCGACGAGAATTGCAACTCTTGACGGAATCGATATAGTATTGGTAGAATATGCGATATAGACGTGCATGTTTCTTGCTGACGAGATGATAATAATATTTTTACATAACCCATGTAAAATATAATGATTTTGATATTTGATTCTTTGATATTATAAATCAAATATGGATTTATTTCACTATGATATATAGAATCGTCTTCATATTCGCGATATAATGCCATCAAATCAATATGAAAAGGCACTGAAAATGACGCATTGACCACATTATATTTGGGATTACCAAAAACTGGTCCATATCCCATATCCTCAAGAATCTCTAGAAAACGTAGTAAACCTCTTGTGACGCTATCATAACTATAGCTCTGACAACAAATGTTGCCATTTTTATAAACCAGTAAAGTGCATGTCGGATTTGAATTCTGGATAAGAAGTGCTAAACGCTTTTCGGGTTCATATTTTGCATTCGATATAAAAGATTTCAATTCCGATAACTTTAGGTTACTTTTTGTACGCACTGTGCAAGTGTAAGGACTGAAAGAGATTAAGCAATATATTTTTTATATTGTATTTATTCATTATAATGTTAATAATTTTAACTTACCGATATAAAATATTCAAATATTTTTCAATGGCATTTAATTGTTTTAAATCATTATAAATATTAAATATATCAGACTCTAATATTTTGCTATCCATTTGTTGTAAAGTATTATCTGGTGGTATGGTAACAATTTTTATTTTCATTGGATTATCTGGTGATAATTGAACAATTTTTCTTCTCTTTTGAATGTTCTTATATTGCTCTGCAGTTATATTGGACTCCTTCTTCCTTTGCTCTTGTTTTGCCATATATCGCTCACTGGAATTTGTTAATTCTTTAACTATTTCGTTAATCTGCATCATTTTATCAAGTTTCTTATATTTGTAAGCTTTTCGCAGTCCTTTAAAATCTCTATGCGTAATTTCTTTTTTATCATATTCCAATTCTCCATCTTCAAACAACTCAACATCCTGAAGCATGTCAAATTCTTGATATTGTTCTTTATTACGCTTCGTCGAGTTTCCATACATTTTTGTGTAATCTTCAATATTCTCTTCATTCTCATTTACATTGATTTTCTTTTTACTGAAAAATGTATGATATCGCCGCTTCATTATCCAACAATAAAAAAAACAACAAAAAGTAAGAAAAAAATAAAAATTTTGTAAAAAATTGAAGAACGACGAAAAAATTATATTTTGTCTTTTGTCACATAGAGCAGAGTGTGACCATAATAAGCTTGAATTTCTAGGAATTTAGCATAATTTAATAATCGTTTTCTATCGATACTATAAAACATTTTTAGTATATATTTATTTTAAGCAGCTTTTTATTTTTATCTTATTTCTTCGATTTATAATTAAAATAATTGATAATTGAAATAAAATTGATATTTTTCTTTCATTTGCATATTTTAAAATTTTTAAGCTTCGGATTATTTTTTATTGTATTTACACAAAACTTGAAACTATTATTAGCTAGTGTTGGCAAACTAATCGCATACTCAGCTAAATTATAGCTAGAAAAATAGAAAGAGAAAAGCGGCTAAAGTAAACAATCAAAATATCATTCAAATTCAAATCGCAGAAATTGCATAATTGAAATCCCATTGAAGTCCATTAATAACTTTATTATGCCCAGCCATCAAAAAGCAAACATTGCAAAGCGAGAACGACAGAAAGAGAGGGAATGGTAGTGATAGTGGTACTGGGAGAGGGACAAAATACTCATATTTCCAGGGTCGACGTTAGCTCATCAAACCCGAAAAACCACTTTGCTCTCAACTCTTTTCAAAGTGCATACATCATCAGCGCTAAGCCAAAACAAAAAAAAATAATAAAAAAAAAAAAACGAAAAAAAAAATAATAAAAAATTCAGACAAAGAGAGTGCGAGCAGGAGTAACTGTTAAAGTAGTATATATATGTGTGTGTGTGTGTGTGTTGCTGTGTGAGGGAGGCGCGCTGAAAAGTTTTGTGCAATGTTGATTTTTCCGCAAGAATCGGTTTTTTGCCAGCGCCCGCATCGCTGGACGTCGACGTCGTCGTCGTCGTCGTCATTGTCGACGTTCAACGTCGAGACGGTCGACGTTTCGCTTCACAGCTTCAATGAAAGAGAGCTAAAGCAATGAGTAAGACTAGCAGCAGCGTGCAAGAGAGCGACAGCAGCGTAGAGCAGAGCAGAGCAGATGCCACAGGCACTTTATGTGCTAAAAACCCGCAAACTCAGGCAAAAATTCTTTCAATAATAAAAAATATTGAGGCAGCAAATACAACAAAAACAATAACAGCAACTACAGCAGCAGCAGCAGCAAGAACAATGCAAATTTTGAGTGAAAGTGGAGCTTAATAATAATAATAATAATAATAATAAAAAAAAGTGAGGTTAGGTAAGGTCTGCTGTCCAAAAAAAGGGAGAGAGAGACAGGGGCAGAAAGAGTACAGAATCAATGTTGATATTTTGCAGCAGCTTTAAAAATTCAAAAGTTAATGCGTAGCGAATGTGAGGTTAGGTTTCGCTTTAACTTTAAAATGTGCTAAAAGTGAGGTTAGGTTTGTTCATGTTGAGGATAATGATTATGTTACTGTTGTTGTTGTTGTTGTTGCAGCTGCTATTGTTATTGTTGTTGTTGTTGTTGTTGTCACGCTTAGATGTTACACTGTTGGCTTTTCAGCATTACCCGCGTCGCGTCGCATCGTTGTTGTTATTGCTGCTACTGCTGCTGCTGATGATGACAAACAAAACAATGAGAATCAAAGCGTTTTAATGGCTTTTGTGTGTAAAATGAATGAATGCGAATGTGAATGTGATTGTGAATGTGAATACGAGTACGGCAACGTTTCCTGCGTTTCATTTGCAGCGTCATTTGCTTTGTATACACCAAAAACCAAGGAGCCCCTGACCCCAAACCTGATGACCATCTCGTTGCCACAGTGCCCCCTTAACACGTCCTGCTACACTTGGCCACACTATGATGATTGGCTTATGTACGAATTGTATGTATGTATTGTATGTATGAGTGTGTGTGTGTGTGTGTGTGTGTGTTTGTGTGTGTTGTTAGGTAGAAACAGTTACATGCGCTAATCGATAAAATGGGCGTACAAGTGCCGCAAACTCTTCCTTTCCATTTGCTCTAACATTAGCTTTAACTGCTGCAGGCTTGAACGTCTCGAACGCCCCTCGCGTTCGCACTCGTACATTTCTACTAAGTTGAAGGAAGCTGCATGTGGCTAACAAGTACAACTTCAGTTGCCATTATTGGTTTTTTGTTACAACTGGCAAAGCAAGTTACCAACGCTTGCCACAACGTTGCTTGCCACCAGAACAATGCTTCTACAATTGTCTGCCTCTTTCACTCTCTCTCACTCTCTGTATGTGTGTGTGTTTGAGCTTGTTACAGTGACAATTAAAGCAACACGAGAAAGAGTCTTGATGTTTTCGTCGCTCGTCGCTCGTTGCTTCTGCTATGCATTGAAAGAGTCTTACAACATTTCGCCTGCCTGTCAGCTTCAGTTTTTCATGCTACTTCCTCTCACTCTTATTGTCTCTCTCTCTCTCTCTCTCTCTTTATCTCTTCGTCTATCTACATTTGGCAACATTTATGACTTATTTTTAAACGTTGATACTCGCATCTTTAATTAAAATGGAATTTTGTGCTTTTCATTTGTATTTTAATCTACAATTTTATTTTTGCAACATAAAATGAAATTTTGTTCTTTTTTTTATGTTGCATCAACGACATCTAAATACTCTATAAATTTAATTATAAAAAATTCTAAAAAAAAAAAAAATTCATTTGAATAAAAATTAATTTTAAATTAAAAATTTACAAAAATTTCAAATTTATTTTACAAATTATAGTTTTCCTGATTCTTTAGCTTTTACTTAAAATGCTAGAAAATAATTTTATCAATATGATAAAATTTCCTGCGCTTAACTAGAAAACTCAATGAGTTCCGTTAGTTGAAAATATTCTTAAGAAAAAAGGCAAAAGAAATTTAATCTCTATTTAAATACAAACTTAAATTACAGTCTCAAAATAAACAATTTTATTATAATATTGCATTGCATTTTCTTTAGCTATGAACAAAAATAAAATTATAAATATTATTTAATAGAATTTTAAGCTTGAATTTCTAAGGATTTTCTTCTCGTATTTTTTCTTTAAAGCTTTAAATAAACTTGCAACTGTTCAAATCAAAAATATATATATATATATATATTTTTCTGTTTTATTTTTGTTGAGATTTATTTTTGTTGTGCTTAAAGTTAAGTTGCTGCTGCTGGAGGTTTTATTTATTTATTTTTTTTTTTTGTTTTTTGTCTGTTGTCGAGCAAATCAAAATCGTAGTCAATGCCAAAACATACAACTAATTAGATGATCAAGGGTCGTGGCTCATGTCATGGCACGCCCCCTGCTTTCTTCATCCGTCCGACCCTTCTGCTTTTCTACATACAAAAGTCATTAGGCTGCTAAGAATGAGGCGTGGCAGTAGGCTGTGAAAATCAATAGCTCTATTATTGTTTGTAGGCGAAACAACGAAGCGATGAAACGCATCGCAACACAACGCCAAGTGAAGCGACGCGACGCGACTCAACGCCTTGATTGACAGACTAATTGAGGTTTCTGACTTCTTCAATTTTGTAGGCCAACGAACGCTTAACGGCAGCTAAAACACTGCAGAGAAAGTGACAGAGAGACTAAGAGAGAGACAGAGAGAGAGAGAGAGAAAGTGAGTTTGAATTGTGCTAATAATAATATTGTAATAATGGTACAACAACAACAATAACAACACACACACGCATATATATATATATACATTGAGTGAAGCACACATTAAATATTTGCCGTAACTCACACTTGACGCTTTGCATTTTCCGGTTTTCCATTTGAATTTTTTATTGATTGAACTGTTTAATGTCAATTGCTGTGCAAATACTAATCAAACGCTTGGTTTACGCAATTAAGAAGCAAACACAAGTCGCCAACATGCGAGACGCCTATACGCCCATACGCCTACACCTCAGCCTTGGCCACGCCTAGCAATGTACGCCTTGTAAACGGGCTCTTAATTAGCATTTACATTGCGTGCAACACACACACACACACACACACACACACACACATGCATATACATACAAGACATAAAATTAACGCCAACACGAATATGCCTTTAACTACGCTTCAACTTAACTCCTTCAACTTCTCTACAATTTTTACTTACTTACCTCTACATTCGGTCTCTTCATTACACTTCCACTTCCTCTCTCTCTCTCTCTCTTTCATGTTGCACTAACTAAATTTTTTGGACTACGGTCAAAAACCTTTTTGTGCTTAGTCTGAAGCGAAACAACTTGAAGTCTGCCCATTAAAAAGTCTACGATATTTTTTTTATTTTCGCCTCCTTCCTAAAAAAAACTTTTCACTCATTGAACTTTTCTCATTTCAAAGGGTTTTCACTTGCTGCTGTTGAAAAGTTAACAATATTTTTTTTCTATTTTTATTTATTTAATTTTTTTTTCTTCTATATATAGATTTCATTGGTTCAATGTCTCGTTGATTGGCTTTACGTTCAGCAAGTAAAAAAAAAAATATTTCTCGTTTTTGCATGTGATAATTGAGATTTTGATTCAATTATGCAATAAATATGAGAATCTGTCGAAAGTTTTATGTCCATACAAAATTAGCATAATTTTCTATAGTTGTCGCAACTGATTTCTGTTGGAAAATAGTTTTTGCATTTTATTTCATTTCTCTTATAAATATGAAATGCAAAAATATGATCAACAAAAAAATAAATAAAAATAAAAATAAAATCAAAAAAAAAAAAAATGAATATAAATTGAGATTTATATTTGAATGCAATGATAAGTTAATTAAACTATTTACGATTCAATGCAATATGAATGCTAGAAAAATCTAATCAAATTGTACAGAAAACACAGAATATATAATGTATGAAAATATAGTATGACAACATTTTTAATATATTTCATTTTTGGTTTTATTTGCAAAAGTTAATCGAAATGCTAAGCAACAACTAAAGTATAAATATGTTTTTCTTTTTTATGAATTTTTATGATGTTTATCAAGTTGATAATAGCCGTTGCTCTGGAAAATAATAGAGCAGCCATAGGAAATTTACAAACTTTAACTCTTGATATTGTCAAGATCTCTGTAAAACAAAGTGAATATCTATATAAATTTGAATACTTGAACATTTGCAGAGCATTGTAAAGTTGTTAAGTAGCAGTTGCTCTTGAGATTGTCAAGATCTACAATACACTAAAATTTCAACTTCTTGCTAATATTGTCTATCACTCTCTCTTTCTCTCTTGCTCATATATAGCCTGTCTTCAGCACAATTAGCCGTCAGCAGACAGTTCATAATAATTATTCTACCATTTTTTTCCGGCTACACTTTCCCCCCATTGCTCATATACTTTAAACATTTTATAACATATCCATAGCATAGTATAGCATAGCATATCATAAGCTGACAAAATGCCAGAGACTGGCGCCAAGAAAAACGTCTGTTCTAATAATCTTTAGAAGCAGCTCAAACAAAAACATATCAAAAAAAAAAAAAAAAAACGAGAAAAAAGAAAATAAACGTTGAATTGCTTTCGAGTGTTTTAAAATGATTTCCACTACACTTATATGCTACTTTAGACAAACAACATACACAAACAACATAAACACACACACACACATATATATATATATAGAGAGTAAGTGAGACAGAGAATGATAGCGAGAGTGAGAGAAAGAACGACATGATATCCGTTTGTGCTCATTCAAATCGCATGTAAAAAAAAAAAAGAAGAGGAAAACTAGAGAAAGAAAGAGAGAAAAAAAAAATAGAACTGTGTAGCATACTTTGGCTGGCAAAGGACTTTCGGCACTTTTGGACCGTTTCCAGCAGTAGTGCAGAAGCACTAGAAATAGCAATATAAAACGTTGCATACAATTTGGGGAGGCTAAGAACGGAAGCGCATAGCGTTGAAATAAAGTGTTGCATACTGTTTGGCGGGGCAACAATAATAAAATATTGCATATTCTCTGCGGCTGGCTGCTGAGCGCAAAATTTCGCTGCTTGCTTTATTTGTTGTTTTTTTTTTACGACCTCAACTGGAGGCGATGCAATGCGCTGTGCTGCACTGTGGTTTTAGCTTCGCTTTTCTTTTCTTTTCTATTTTTTTCCTTGTTTTCTTTTTTTTTCGAGCAAGTCACCAAACAGATTTTTTTATATCTCAATAAGAATCTATGCAAAAAAAAAATAAATAAATCACAAAGCAGCAGAAAAGTCTAAACTAATCTTGTGTGAACTCTAAAAATTATTATATGACGGAATATTTCATATATCATATGTTATAATGATCTGCAGTTGCAGCTTAAAGAATTTTAATAATATTTAAAGAAAAAAATTTACGAATATTAAAATTTGCTTAAAACTCGGAAAAGTATGCTATAGTTTTTGACAACTGTTTTTATGCATTTTTTCTACAGTTTTCTGCTATTCCAATCCGTAGGTTAAATTAATTTAAATAAATAAAAGCCTAGACTGAATTAAAGCTCTGATGACGCTGAAAAGCATGCTATAGTTTTTCGTTATCTCCAAGTTGTTGACATTTTTGAGCTGTTTTTGTATTTGTTTTGGCATAGTTGTATTATATTAATGCAGTTCGCGTAGCTTTGCTTACAGAAGAAGATTTCGCTTAGTTTAATGCCCAGAAATGTATGCTATAAATTTTGAAAATTTCCTAAGATTTCAACTGCAGATCATAAAATCTTTTTGCATATGTTTGCTAAATTATAAAAATATAATTTGTATGTGTTTATGCATTTATTTATATTTATTTTACATTTATTTATATTTATTTTACATTTATTTAATTTAATTTTTGTTTATTTATGGCTATAAATATATTTTATAATTTTTATAAATTATTTACATTAATTTAAATTTAATTTAAATTCTATATAATTTGTTATATATATATTTAATAAATGCTAATTATTATTTTTATATTTATTTATTTAACTTTTTTTTATTTTTTATTTTTATTTACATTTAAGAATTATTATAAATTATTTAAATATTTCTTAAATTTTAATTAATTTTTTTTTTAATATAAATTTAATTTAAATTGAATTCTTTGCTTATGCATATAGAGCATTTGCAACTTCGTCTAGTCACATGCTTTCAATTCACTTTCAACTCTCTCTTTCAGTTATTTATGTTTCCGTTTCTATTGCAATTTATATATTTTGTGACTGTTACTGTTACTGTTACTGTTTCAGTGTCTGTTTCTATGTTTCACTGGTTTTCCGACTGTTTCCAATTTGAAAAAAAAAAGAAGGAAAACTTTAATGGCAACAAATGCTGTGCCGCCAAGGTCCGTTTTATATTTGATATTTTATTACATTACATTTCCCTTTGGCTTATTACATTTTGGCTTTTAAGCTGTTGACACAACTTGATTTCCGCAATTTCTCCCTTCCTTTTTGCTAAAACTCTTGCACAGTCACTTTCTCTGCTTCGTTTCTCACTCTAGCAGTATAACAGTCGTTGCTGGTCAGTTGAGAGTGCAATTTGAAGTGGTGGCAGCAGAAGAGTGGGAGAGAGAGAGAGTGTAGGAGTTGTGGCAAGAAGCAGAGAGGCGCTCTTACAGTACAGTTGACTCGAGGAGTCGAGTCTATTCGCTGCTTTGTGTCACCATTCGAGAGCCACCCACATCGCTTTGTTTTACGTTTACTCTATACGATTCCCACTACTCATTCTCTCTCTCACTCTCAATCTCGCTCTCGCTTATTCACTCGGTCGTCTCTCCGGCATGTTTTTGTATGTTTTCACTTTAGGGAACTGGAACTGAAACTGTAGCTGAGGCTGAAGCTGAAGCTTGAGCGTTTTTTTTTTCGTCATTTTTTGTTTTTGTGCTGACGCCTGACCCAGAAAACAAAATTGTGTCTAATGGCTTTTTGTTATGCTTTATTTTCGCTTGACATTTTGGGAATAATGTTTCCGGTTTCCGGTTTAAGGTGTGCTACTGCTGTTGCTGTTGATGTTGATGTTGCTCTCCTTCTTCAACCGTATGCGACAATTTCCTGTGCACTTGCCCTCCTTCCCCATCCCCGCTTGCCAACTCGGTCAGCAATGAAATCATGAAATAGGGTCAACATCGTGTAACACTCCGTCAAGTGATTTCATAAAACAAAACATAAAAGTTGCAAGTTTCTTTAGCCTCAGTAATGTAAAGTATAAGTAAAGTACAGTAGTCTCTTCCGTTTGCCATTTTATTTCTCTCTCTCTCTCTATCTCACTCCTACTCTATTACTGTCTCTTTTACTGAGATGCTACGACGACGTCGAGGACGACTAACAACATCAAAAGATGGCAACATTCAGATACTTTCAGCTAATTTCAGTGCGCCGTAAACATGACAACGTAATTATTTTTTTCTGTCATCCGCCATGGGATGTGGCACAGATAAGACTTGGCTGAAATGGCAAATGCAAGTGTAAGAAAGAGACAAAGAGAGAGAGAGAGATATACATTGACTTGAGAGTTCTGTGATTAATGTGCTCAGCACGATGAGAGCCCTGGCGACATTTGCATACGAAATTGAAAGCAAATATTTGCAGTGATACGAGCCAAAAAAAAAAAACGAAACGAAAAAAAAAATTTGTTGCTGTTGTGTGCGCTGCGCTAATTGCACTTTGACTTTTGAACCGTATGCGATACAGAAATCAAGGACAAACAAACACAAACACACACAGAGAGAAAGATAGACATGCATACATATGTGTGTGTGTGTGTGTCTCTGGTCTGTCTGTCTGTCTGTCTGTGTCTCTGTCCTCATGTTCGTGTCTGGCTGTTTGACAAAATTAGCAAAGTAATTCAAGGCGCCAGCTGACAGCGCACTGTGTTTCAGGCTCAAGGCTCAGGCCTTCACTTCTTGTCTTCTCATGTTATGTTGCCCAAATAAGCAAACGACCGACGTTGACGCTGACGACGACGCCAACGACGACGCCAACGCCTTCAAATTAAGTCCTTTGGCGCCTTTCATTTTGATTAATACAAGAGACTCTTGTACGTTTTTATTGCGTTGCGTCTCATTTCTCTAGTATTTTCCAACAATGGCGCATTAATTGCACGCCTCAAGGCCAAAGGTGAACAAAATTCCATTGAAAACAGCTGCTAATTCAGCTCCAAGCAACATACTTTTCACTCTTTCATTCTTTGCTCTATCTCTCTCTCTCTCTGTCTCTCTTTTACACTTTGCTCTCTTATTCCTTCTCTGTCTCTGTCTCTTTATCTCATTTCCCTTGCTAAAAATAATACAAAAATCAATATTAAGACAAAGAGACAGACAGACAGACAGACAGACTGTTGAAAGCCGTGGGGATATAAGATTAAAGCTAAAGCAAAAATTGGACTCTAGAGTTTAAGTCAAAATTTTTGATTACGTTGCATATTTCAAGATTTCATTTTTTTCTTTTCTTCTTTTTTTTTTTTTTTTTTTTTTTAAATTGGATAAATACAATTTATGAGATTTTGCATAAGCATGGAATAGAATATTGTTATTTATAGAGCATCTATCTGTCTCACTCACTCATTCTTTCACTCTCTCTCTCTCGAGACTAAACATATTTTAGTGCATTTATTGTAGACAATTCTTTGATAATTCTAGTTTTTTAATGTTAATAGTTATAGTTGTAGATATAGTAGCAAAAATAGTAGTAGAAATAGTAGTAAAATTAATAGTGGAAATAGTAGTAATAGAGAAAGTAGTATAAATAGTAGTAGAAAGATTAGTAAACATTGTAATAGAATAAGTATGAAAATTAGAATTAAAAAAGTAGCAGAAATAGTTGTATAAATAGTAATAGAAATAGTAGTAAAATTAGTAGCAGAAATATTAATTGTTGAAATAGCAGTTGAAACATTGTTTAGAAGATCATTACAAATAGTAGTAGAAATAATAAAAATATTAATTTCAATAGTAATAGAAATAGTTTAAATAGTAGTAGAAAAGAGTAATAATTATTAGTCGATTTAGTAATAGAAAAATTCGTAAGACTAGTAGTAGAAGAAGTAATAGAAAAAGTTTAATAAATTATGTTAGTATATCGATAGAGTGGTAGAAATAGTAGTAGATATAGTAGTAGAAATATTAGCAGAAATAATAATTGTTTAAATATTAAATAGTAAATACTTTAATACAAAAAAAGTAGTAAAAATATTTGTAAAAAATAATATTAGAAATAGTAGTAAATAAAGTAGTAAAAATAGTAGTAGAAAATGAAATAGAAATAGTTTGTGTTCATAGTAGTAGATAGATGGTACAGTAAATATAGTAGTAAAAATAGTAGCAGACATAGTAGTAATACATTACATTAGTAGAAAAAATAGTAGTAGAAATAATTACAGAAATAGTAGCAGAAAAAATGGCAGAAATAGTAGTAGAAAAAAGGGCAGAAATAGTAGTAGAAAAAGTAGTAAAAATAGTAGTACAAAATGTAATAGAAATAGTTGTGTTCATAATAGTAAATATTATAGTAGATATAGTAGTAATACATTACATTAGTACAAAAAATAGTAGTAGAAATAATAGTAAAAATTATAGAAATTGTAAGAATAATATTAAAAGAAATAATAGTAGTATACAACATAACTGTAGAGTTATTACAAATGAAAGTCATATAATACTATAAATAAAGTAGTAGTAGTAGCAAGCGTATAAATAGTAGTAAAATTAGTAGTAAAATATAATTTAAGCATAAAATGCGTATAATGTGGCACACTATAAACAACATTAGAATAGATTGAAAATGCTCTTCGTTGAATATCATTAAATAGCACGAGCAAATTTTCGACAGACTCAAGAGGCACAGTAACAAAAAAAAAGCCAAAAAAAAACCAAAAGAGAAAATGAAGAAAACTATGAAGAAATATTGCAAATCAGCAAGAAGTTTAGTTCAATTCAACGAGAAAAAGAGAGAGAGAGAGAGAGAGAGAGAGAGAGAGTGCTGAAAATGACTTCAATTTATCTATAAGTATGCATACAGACTATATATATATATATATCGAGATATATGCAGACATATATATTTATAGTTAGTGTTGGGTAGTCAGCGCAATGTTATCGTTATTAGAGCTCATTAACAGCGTCATTTCAGGCTGAAGATGGAATCCAATAAGGAAACGAAAGCAAAAGGCAAAAGCTACATACACAAGTTACTATGTGTGCGTGTGTCTGTGTCTGTGTGTGTGCCTCGAGTGTTGATGTGTATATGAAAGTCTCATAGAATATTATGCCATATATATGTATGTATCTATATTTCTATTGAATGTAAGCCTAATTTGCCTTGCAGCGCTTTGAGGCAAACCAAAATCTATTATTATGTTTGCCTTGGCCAAGATATTGGCCAAATATTATATACAGATATGCATGAGAATATCAATGGTTATTATTATTATTATTATTATTATGCATTATGCTATAAAATGATAACAAACACTTATCATTTTTGATCAAAGCAATTCATTTAATTAACATAAAGTCAAGCTCAGGCTCAAGCCTCAAACAATAACAGAGAGAAAGGGGAAAAAAAAATGAAATGAAATGAAAAGTAAAGAAAAGTAAAGGCAAGTTTTACCTGTAAACCTGCAACATGAAGAACATAAATGAGGGCAATGTGAAATGGTCAACATTGCCATTTGGTGCGAGGTTAATTTCTGTGTGTGACAAGTATAACACATACTGCATGAAAGAGACAGACATAGTGTGTGAGTGTGTGAGAGCGAGAGAATATTGCTGTTGCTATTGCTTGATGTTACTTGTCGTTGTGCTCCGGGAAATCGTCTGCATTGTGGCAGATAACAATGTTCATGCAATGACCAAGAGACGCAAAACCCTGAAGCAACGTTCGTTGCCTACCATCACACTCATTACTTGTAATGGGCCGCTTCATGGTGATGATGACAACCTACAGCAACAATAATAATGCAGAGACAAAGCGAGCAAGGCGTGTAAGAGAAAGAGTAAGAGAAAGAGAATAAAGCGGAACCGGGCAACGGATTGCATTTCAAGTGGCATTTCTGCATTTCTCTCTGTTGAGTTCAACAGCAGCAGCAGCAGTAGTTCAGCAGCCAAACAGAATTTCACATGTGCCACACGATACCAAAATGTCCTCGTAACGTTTAATTTCCGTCATACACACACAGAGGGAGACAGACAGACAGACAGACAGCAGTCAAAGAGAGAGCGAGAGAGAGAGACACACGCGAATAGCGCCTACATAACACAACATGTCTGCGGCTAATATAAAACGAAGAATGCGATGAGATACAGCGATGAATACAGAGACAGCGCGCATTATCTGTCTGTCAGTTGTCTGTCTCTGCGTATCTGTGTTTATACGCGTATGTGTACAACAACATTTGTCGAGCACTGTATATATTGCTAGAACAGCATTTTGCCAGAACCTGCCCAGCAATAATCATAATGAACGTGTTTTTGCCTATGCTTTGCTTTACATTGCGTCGCATCACAGCGCATCGCATCGCATCGCATCGCATCGCATCGCATTGCGTTACGGTTTTGTGTTTTGTATTTGCATTCAACTGTTTTGATTGCCGATTTGCCTTCATTATATCCACTGGAATTCAATTCCTCTTTAAATCTCTTTTCACATCCCTACCCTTCATTCACTTCCATCATTTATGTAATATTTGCCACGTTCGCATTTGCCAAATGCAATGCAGTGAAAATTTTGTTGCCTTTCAGTTATTTCGAGTAGTTGAATTCGCTTGTTGATTATCATCAAGAATTTTGATGTGCTAACAGTTAACAGTTAACAGTCTACATATTTACACAGACTTAATATGCCCATTTATCAATCGTTGCGGGTATTTAACAATTTTTCACAATTAAATTTAAACAAAAAAACAATTTTTAAACATTTTTATTATTAAAAAAAAAAATTAAATAAAATGTTTAAAAAATTTAAAAAATTTAAGCAATATTTATAAATTTAAAAAAAAAAAATCTTAAAATTAATATACATATATATAAATAAATATTTAAAAAAAATATATATATATTTATATTTTATTTTGTAAAAAAAATAAAAAATATTAAAAAAAAAAAAATTTTTTTTAAATTTTTTTTCCAAATATTAATTGATGAATTTTCAAACTAAAATTAATATTGCAAAAATTTAATTTAATTATTTAAAAAAAATTAATCAATAAATAAAAAAAATGCACATAAAAATATTTTAAAGCTAAAACAAAATTTAAATTTGATTATATAAAATGAACATAAAATCTTAAACAAAAATTTAAAACAATTTTAAAATTTTTAAGCAATATTTATAAATTAAAAAAAAAAATCTTAAAATTTTATATGTATATATAAATAAATATTTAAAAATTAAAAAAAAATATATATATATTTATATTTTATTTCATTGTTCTTTTGAAATTTAAAATAAAATTCCAAATATTAATATTAATTGCTGAATTTTCAAATTAAAATTAATTTAATTATTTAAAAAAAAATTAAACAATAAATAAAAAAAAATGCACATAAAAATATTTTAAAGCTAAAACAAAATTTAAATTTGATTATTTAAAATGAAAATAAAATCTTAAAGTGCTTTTGTGCAAGAGCTTGTGGTTCAGTTTGTTTCAAGTTGTTTTTGTTACCTTGTGGTTTATTTACTTACAAAATCATAAACCAAAAACAATTAAAAAATAAAAACCTTGCACAAAAGCATTTAAGATTTTATGTTCATTTTAATATAATCAAATTTAAATTTTGTTTTAGCTTTAAAATATTTTTATGTGCATTTTTTTTATTTATTGATTAATTTTTTTTAAATAATTAAATTAAATTTTTGCAATATTAATTTTAGTTTGAAAATTCATCAATTAATATTTGGAAAAAAAATTTAAAAAAAAATTTTTTTTTTTTAATATTTTTTATTTTTTTTTACAAAATAAAATATAAATATATATATATTTTTTTTAAATATTTATTTATATATATGTATATTAATTTTAAGATTTTTTTTTTTTAAATTTATAAATATTGCTTAAATTTTTTAAATTTTTTAAACATTTTATTTAATTTTTTTTTTTAATAATAAAAATGTTTAAAAATTGTTTTTTTGTTTAAATTTAATTGTGAAAAATTGTTAAATACCCGCAACGATTGATAAATGGGCATATTAAGTCTCTCATTTATGTTCTTCATGTTGCTTTACAGGTAAAACTTGCCTTTACTTTTCATTTCATTTCATTTTTTTCCCTTTCTCTCTGTTATTGTTTGAGGCTTGAGCCTGAGCTTGACTTTATGTTAATTAAATGAATTGCTTTGATCAAAAATGATAAGTGTTTGTTATCATTTTATAGCATAATGCATAATGCATAATAATAATAATAATAATAATAACCATTGATATTCTCATGCATATCTGTATATAATATTTGGCCAATATCTTGGCCAAGGCAAACATAATAATGGATTTTGGTTTGCCTCAAAGCGCTGCAAGGCAAATTAGGCTTACATTCAATAGAAATATAGATACATACATATATATGGCATAATATTCTATGAGACTTTCATATACACATCAACACTCGAGGCACACACACAGACACAGACACACGCACACATAGTAACTTGTGTATGTAGCTTTTGCCTTTTGCTTTCGTTTCCTTATTGGATTCCATCTTCAGCCTGAAATGACGCTGTTAATGAGCTCTAATAACGATAACATTGCGCTGACTACCCAACACTAACTATAAATATATATGTCTGCATATATCTCGATATATATATATATATAGTCTGTATGCATACTTATAGATAAATTGAAGTCATTTTCAGCACTCTCTCTCTCTCTCTCTCTCTCTCTCTCTCTTTTTCTCGTTGAATTGAACTAAACTTCTTGCTGATTTGCAATATTTCTTCATAGTTTTCTTCATTTTCTCTTTTGTTTTTTTTTTGGCTTTTTTTTTGTTACTGTGCCTCTTGAGTCTGTCGAAAATTTGCTCGTGCTATTTAATGATATTCAACGAAGAGCATTTTCAATCTATTCTAATGTTGTTTATAGTGTGCCACATTATACGCATTTTATGCTTAAATTATATTTTACTACTAATTTTACTACTATTTATACGCTTGCTACTACTACTACTTTATTTATAGTATTATATGACTTTCATTTGTAATAACTCTACAGTTATGTTGTATACTACTATTATTTCTTTTAATATTATTCTTACAATTTCTATAATTTTTACTATTATTTCTACTACTATTTTTTGTACTAATGTAATGTATTACTACTATATCTACTATAATATTTACTATTATGAACACAACTATTTCTATTACATTTTGTACTACTATTTTTACTACTTTTTCTACTACTATTTCTGCCCTTTTTTCTACTACTATTTCTGCCATTTTTTCTGCTACTATTTCTGTAATTATTTCTACTACTATTTTTTCTACTAATGTAATGTATTACTACTATGTCTGCTACTATTTTTACTACTATATTTACTGTACCATCTATCTACTACTATGAACACAAACTATTTCTATTTCATTTTCACTACATACTACTTTTTACTACTTTATTCTACTACTATTTCTAATATTATTTTTTACAAATATTTTTACTACTTTTTTTGTATTAAAGTATTTACTATTTAATATTTAAACAATTATTATTTCTGCTAATATTTCTACTACTATATCTACTACTATTTCTACCACTCTATCGATATACTAACATAATTTATTAAATTTTTTCTATTACTTCTTCTACTACTAGTCTTACGAATTTTTCTATTACTAAATCGACTAATAATTATTACTTTTTTCTACTACTATTTAAACTATTTCTATTACTATTGAAATTAATATTTTTATTATTTCTACTACTATTTGTAATGATCTTCTTATCAATGTTTCAACTGCTATTTCAACAATTAATATTTCTGCTACTAATTTTACTACTATTTCTATTACTATTTATACAACTATTTCTGCTACTTTTTTAATTCTAATTTTCATACTTATTCTATTACAATGTTTACTAATCTTTCTACTACTATTTATACTACTTTCTCTATTACTACTATTTCCACTATTAATTTTACTACTATTTCTACTACTATTTTTGCTACTATATCTACAACTATAACTATTAACATTAAAAAACTAGAATTATCAAAGAATTGTCTACAATAAATGCACTAAAATATGTTTAGTCTCGAGAGAGAGAGAGTGAAAGAATGAGTGAG
>JBAMBR010005596.1:0-22766 GCA_037044475.1 Zaprionus obscuricornis | reverse complement strand
TCAATAATCGCAATGGTAAGCGTAGCGCCGAATGCATATCGACAGGTATCGATAACAGTAATTTACAAAAGTGAAAAATCAAAATATATGTTCAAATTCTGATTATGGGACAAATTTTTCCGTAATCTTAATAATAAATAAATTTTCATTTATTTTTAAACTCATCTACTCTCATCGATATATCGATTAAGCAGCAGTTTGGTAATATTTTTTTTTTGTTAGTGCAGCCCTGTGTTAATCGAAGCAACATATCAGTTGCGCGTTTAAGTTTGAATGTAGATAAGTTCTCAGTGTAAAAAATAGAATTTAAAATGATTTTAGTTAAATATATTTTTATTGAACAGAAAATAGTTGTATATGTATTTTGTATTATATTATTTCAGCTCTCAATTGTCAAATATGGTTGCCTTTTTTCACAAATTAAAAACAAAAATTTAAAACCGCAAAAACTTTGCAAACTAATTCCAAATTTTTTTTTTTTTTTTAATATATATAAAATGTAACTTAATTGAATTAGTCTGTTAGACATATGTATGCTATTTGTATTTTTTAATTCATGTTTTTTCTTTTTGAAGCGCTTAAAATCTAGTTGTTAGACAGCAATTTTTTTTTCTCGAAAATTGTCAATTGAATTAAATTAATTGTTTCTTGATGGTTTTTTAAAATATGTGGAAAATTGTTGTTTTTGTGTATTTTTTTATTTTTTTTTTAAATTTTTACGTCGTATTTTAAGTCACATTTAGAACTTGTTTGATTTGTGGTTGTATTTTTCACTTATTAGTTTTTTGTTTTTGTTTCTTGTTTTTTCATTGTTTTTTTTATACTTTACTAATAACATTTAAAAAGATCACCAAAGTTACAGATTTCCCATATTTTACGTTTTGCTTACGTTACGCAATAATATTTTTATTTTTTTAATGTATTTTTGCTCATTTCGCTTAAAAATAATAATTAATAATTATAGATGATTTTTTTGTTTTCTTTTTTTCCATTTATTTATTGATTAAATCTTGATAATCAAAGGTATCAAAAAAGTATCGTCGAAAGCTTACAAAATTATAATTATGTATATATATACTATATGATATATAATATGATATGATATGAGATATATGAGTATGATATGATATGATCAATTTTCAAGCCCCTTACTTTATATAGACGTTCAAAAAACCAAAATGCCGGGTAATTAATCAATAAATAAATGGAAAAAAAGAAAACAAAAAAATCATCTATAATTATTAATTATTATTTTTAAGCGAAATGAGCAAAAATACATTAAAAAAATAAAAATATTATTGCGTAACGTAAGCAAAACGTAAAATATGGGAAATCTGTAACTTTGGTGATCTTTTTAAATGTTATTAGTAAAGTATAAAAAAAACAATGAAAAAACAAGAAACAAAAACAAAAAACTAATAAGTGAAAAATACAACCACAAATCAAACAAGTTCTAAATGTGACTTAAAATACGACGTAAAAATTTAAAAAAAAAATAAAAAAATACACAAAAACAACAATTTTCCACATATTTTAAAAAACCATCAAGAAACAATTAATTTAATTCAATTGACAATTTTCGAGAAAAAAAAATTGCTGTCTAACAACTAGATTTTAAGCGCTTCAAAAAGAAAAAACATGAATTAAAAAATACAAATAGCATACATATGTCTAACAGACTAATTCAATTAAGTTACATTTTATATATATTAAAAAAAAAAAAAAAATTTGGAATTAGTTTGCAAAGTTTTTGCGGTTTTAAATTTTTGTTTTTAATTTGTGAAAAAAGGCAACCATATTTGACAATTGAGAGCTGAAATAATATAATACAAAATACATATACAACTATTTTCTGTTCAATAAAAATATATTTAACTAAAATCATTTTAAATTCTATTTTTTACACTGAGAACTTATCTACATTCAAACTTAAACGCGCAACTGATATGTTGCTTCGATTAACACAGGGCTGCACTAACAAAAAAAAAATATTACCAAACTGCTGCTTAATCGATATATCGATGAGAGTAGATGAGTTTAAAAATAAATGAAAATTTATTTATTATTAAGATTACGGAAAAATTTGTCCCATAATCAGAATTTGAACATATATTTTGATTTTTCACTTTTGTAAATTACTGTTATCGATACCTGTCGATATGCATTCGGCGCTACGCTTACCATTGCGATTATTGACGGCGAGAGCATACAAATATAAGCAACATCTAGCGCCACTGCAAGGAATTGCATCAACTCAAGTTTTATATTACGGCACTTGCACAATGACAAAATCTGCATTGATTATCTTGGCTCCAGGTGGTGAGGAAATGGAATTTACCATTGCAGCAGACGTACTGCGTCGTGCGGGCGTAAGTATCAAAAATGGCAATATTTGGACGGCTATTTTTAGCATTTTGTTTTTTATGTTCTTGGTTTGGCAGATAAATGTCACGGTTGCGGGATTGAACGGCAGCGAACCAGTCAAATGCTCCCGTGACATTGTCATTGTTCCAGATAAGTCATTGGATCAAGCCGTGGAAGGTCAACAATACGATGTAGTTGTTTTGCCGGGTGGTTTAGGCGGATCGAATGCGATGGGGGAATCGAAGGCTGTTGGTGAGTTGTTACGCAGCCAGGAGTCATCGGGACGTCTCATTGCAGCAATCTGTGCTGCACCGACTGCTCTGGCCAAGCATGGCATCGCTACTGGAAAATCATTAACTTCTTATCCGGCTATGAAGCCGCAATTGGTTGATAAATATTGGTAAAATGTTAATTTATTTTGTCTATAATTTTTAATATTTATGTAATATTCTTTTTTCTTTGATAGTTATGTGGATGATAAGAACGTCGTACAGGATGGAAATCTTATAACCAGTCGTGGACCGGGGACAGCTTATGAGTTTGCTTTGAAAATATCAGAGCAATTGGCTGGCGCTGAGAAAGCACAAGAGGTTGCCAAGGGCATGCTCTTAACATTTTACTAAACATTAAAATACTCTCAATTGTTTGAAACAATAAATAGCTTAGAAATCATATTAGCAACAAAATATAATTTGTATTTAAATGTGACGTCAGAAAATATCAGATGAAATAATGTTGTTCATTTCTGCCTACCATGCCTAGCACGGACCTGTTTCATACTTGCATTGCAGCTCTTTCTCTCTCTCTCTGTTTCTATTAGCCGCTCTCTCAGCAGAGTTATCGGCGGCGGAAAGAATTTATTTTTTTGAGTTGCTCAATCGATAGACGATATCAGTTTCAATTCATAAGCCAACGCGGGAGGACGTGTGCGCGCTCTGTCGATTGCCGTACTTTGCCGTTACTCGTGTTGCTGCTTTTTTTCGGTAGAGTTAAATTTCGCTGGGATTTTGTTTTTTTGGGCACGTGAAATTAAAATTTGTTGCATCGGTCGTCATTGCACATAATACGCCTCGTATATTATTAATTGTATATTTATGTAGATGGTTGTGTGTGTGTGCATGTGTATGTGAGCGCCTGATTGTGTGTGTGTTTAATGTAAGTGTAGACGCCGCGCTATTGTTGTTGCTATTTTCTTTTCTTTTTGGGTAAATTGCACAAGTGTAACGGTATCTATAGCTAGAAGTGCATCAAAGCACAGCAACAACACACAACAATTACAACAACTCTGGTGTAAAGTGTGTGTAAACGAAGTTAAAGTTAAAGAGTAACATGAAAAATAATATATTGTGCAGCTCATTCAAACTGCACGCGCAAAAGAGTAAAGTAAATGCAGTAACAAATACAACAGCAGCAATAACAACAACAACGCTGACGATACGCTTGTTTAAATTGCCATAAATTATTTTATAATTTTTTGTGCATGCAGTTTATACATACAGTACAATAGCACGCATACAAATGAATTTTTTTTTCGCTTTATAGCAAATTGTGAAAAAATTAACATAAGCATCATAAGGAAGAGCAAAGTGAAAACAGTAAAACGAAAAAGAAAAATCTTGTTCAAGAAAAACCAAAACGAAAAAAAACTAGTGGAAATAACAGCAACTACTACAAATACAACAACAACAATGTCGGCACCCTCCTTGCTCAGTCACTCCTTGCTGTCGTTGTCTCTCTCACACGTTATCTGAAAGTACTCTGCGCTCTCTTGTGGTGGTTCTACTGCTGCTGCTGCTGCTCCTTATGAGTCAGCTTGTAGCCTGAGTAGAGCAGCGCTGTTGGCGTCGGCGGCGACGACTGCAGCACGACTGAGCGCAATGTATGGGAAGCAAACGAAAAGAAAAAAAAAAACAGAAAAACAAGAAAAAAGAAAAACAAAACGTGTGTAAAAGAAATTGTGCAAAAATTCAAAGCTTCAACATGTTTGGGGCTGCTCTTCCTCCCGCCGAGTGACAGTTGCAAATGCAAGAAAGAGATAAAGAGCGCGAAATAAAAAGTGCATAAGAAGATCGGTAAAGAGAACAATTCACAGAAAAAGCTTTTCACAAAAAGCAAAAAAAAACGGCATTTGTTCAGTTCAATGCAAAGTATTTGTTTTTGCCTGAGATACGGAATTTAAGTTCAGAATTATTTAACAGCCGCATCCATTTGTTGCCTGTTAAATAAACAACTACATAATTTGTTTATAAACTTTTATTTACCCCAAGTAAATGTATAAGTTATGTACACGTGTGTGTGTGTGTGTGAATATGTGTGTATGAGTGAGTGTGCGTCAGTTGAAAGAATTGTGTCAGTTGGCATCAGCCCTCAGCGCCGCACAACCCTCGCTGTAATCGTCGCTGCTGCCGGCAAAGGCCGCTTAAATGATATCGAAGCGCTATGTCTGTCAGCCAGATGCTTTTTTGTTCTACAGTTCTCAGCTCTCTTATTCATCTTCTTATTTGTTCTTAACTAACTATTTCGCATTGTGATTCTAATTAGCAACTGCTGCTGCTGCAAAAGGCGCTTTTTTATGTTATTTTGTCTTGAAAAATCGATATTTAACTGACAAAATTCGTTGAATAAAGAATTATGAAGTGTGTGTGCGCGGAAGGGGATAAGGGTGACACACTCACTCACATTTCACATGTTCTCCTTTTTTTTATCACTCAATCGTCACACACGACACGCATTACTCATTTTACCAATACATAAACAATAAACAATGTACAACCTGCCAAGCGGCGTCAGCCCTGACACTGACCACAGCAACATTTCAACGACAAGCAGCAGACAGAGCGCGAATGCAAGAGAGTGAGACCGCGAGAAAGAGAGAGAAAGAGCAGGAGAGAGAGAGAGAGAGAGAGTGAATGCAAGACTTCCGCTCTCAACTTCGTTATTTTTTTTTACCTTTTTCCTTATATGCCGGCGCTCAGTCTCTGTTTACAAAGTGAACATGTTTTTTTTTTTTTGGTTTAATTTTTAATTTTATTGCTCTTTCTTCTTCGTTTTTGCGTGTTCATTTTGTATTTTCTTTGGTTTTTTTTGTCTGCTTCTTTTTAATAAACAACAAAGTTCAGTGGCTACTAAAAAATGCACACAATCAACCCTCAAACACAGTTTTCTAGACCATTTGGCAGATGGCCATAACAGCATAGAGCAAGAGGAAGACGTACAGTGGTCGCTGGCTAATTAGCAGGCATAATGTAATAAACATTTTAATTATACAAATATTTCACAGACTAAATTTTAGTACGTTCAGTACTTTGTTATGCTGTAGAAGAGATATAATTTTTTTTATTATTGGTAAACTTCTATCAATTAAATAAAGAAAATAAATAAATTATCAGCAAATAATAAAAATTTGCCAATGTTGAACACATATCTCATAATAAAATGTTTCCTTTAGCTTAGGTGTACTGTACTCACATACTATATGCAGTCAGTTTTTGCGCTGCACTAGCTGCATCTGTTTCCCTCTCTTTCACTCTCTCGCTGTTTAGTTCTCTCTCTCACTCATGCTCTTAACAACTTGTAACATCATCAAATTGATTTGCCGTCGTCTAGCCTAGAAAAGAACATGAGAAGGGTTTGCTGCCTGTCGCTTGTTGTTGTTGTTGCTGCTGCTGATGTTGCTGTTGTTGCTGTTGGCCTGGAAAATGCAGTCGAGCGTTGACTGTAGCTGCTTTACTGCTTCTACCTCTACCTCTACATCTGCTTCTTCTTTTCATTTACTTGTCGTTATTTTTTTTTATAGTCTTCGTCTATTTTTGCTGTCTGACAAGTTCTGCCGTTTTTCCACATGCACTTGGAACAATTCTGGCTAAAAAAAAATGGGAGAAAAAAAAAACGTTGGCTCTGGGTGTGTCATGAACTTTTGGTCTGAAGTTCAAGTGCTTCGGTCGTTTGCGCCTCATGCTTTGCATGCGATTTATGGGCGTGTTATAATGCGAGGTGTTAACCTCCCACTTCCCCCCTCTACCCATCACAGCTCTCTCTGATTAGCCTTATTGAAGCATAAAATATAAAAGAAGGGTATTGTCTCCCGAGATAATTCAAACAACAATTGCAGGTAAAGGAAAACTTGCATATACTCTAACCTGTAAAAGTATTTTCAAATATATAATTTGCTGTTGTTTTAACTGTGCGAAGAAGTAACACGAAGAAATGTGAAACATAGAAATTGAAATTAGACATCGATAACAATTTCGATGTTTCAGTTTTTCCAAAGAAATAGAAATCATTTTAATATGTCAGTCAAGAGTTCCATAAACTTTAAACTACTAATTAAAGTTGTGTGTGGTTGGTGTGGTTGGGGCATAGTGGCAACGCCTACATTGATTGTGGAAAGGAAAGCCCCAATTAGCTAGTGAAGCTGAAGATTGTTTTAAAACAGCAACAACAACAATTTAACAATTAGCGGCTAGACAGATGGTAAAGATGAAAAGAATGTTGACGGACGAACGATATATGTATGTATGTACATATAATCAACGGAAGACGGGATGATGGGATGATGGGACGACGGACGACGGGCGACGGACCACTATGATGTTAGAGCCTAGACGTCCACTTTGAAAACTAACCGATCTTAGAGGCTGGCCCAGAAAGATAGATCAAGTGATAGCCAGATGATATAGAGTGGAACTGTTGAGATCATAAAATGTATAATCATAGTTAATCATTGATAGAATCGCTAGAATTGTAGAGTTCAACTTGGACTTATACATGCAAAGCAAATTGAATATTATTTATGCCAATCTCTCTCTATCTCTCTCTCTCTCTCTCTATCTATTATCATCATAATAACGCCCTCAATAGTTGTTAACCTTCATTGTACTGAGATCTATTGAAGATCTTTATAGAGTTCAAATTTCATTATTGCATAAAGAAAACTTCTCATTGACCTCCTCAGCTATTTGATAATGGAATTTAAAATGTTTCTTTATTTATTATTATTTTTAATTGAGCTCGTTTTTTATATGTATGTATATGTATATCGGGCGATATGCAAATTTTATGGCTAATTGACTGTCGTCAGCCCAGAGCTGTCCGATAACTTACCCAAAGTCAGCCCCAACTGCGCCACAGCGCCCCACTCCCCGCCCCCTAAAGAGCAGTAAAAGGCATGATATAATCGTAGTAGAAGTAGAACATGCTCATACAATTTAACTGTTAACCCGAGGCGCTTGTAAACGATATAGATGTATGATCTAATAATCTAACGTTCAATAAAATCGTTGAACGTAACTCAATCAATGCAATTTTTGAATAATGATTTCATTTTTTTTTTCGAGTTTAGCTTTGTAAATGAGATAAATGTGATTATTAATATTAAACGCTATGTCAGCATACACACATACACATACACAGTGAGACAGAGAGTGATAGATAGAGCTAGTAGAGATACAATTAAAAAATGTGTACTGCGAGCTTAGTTCCCATGGCCCGATTTATATATTATAGAGCTCTTCTATTACTTCACTCCCTTCTCCTTCTCCTTTTCGTTCTCTTACTCTTCCTCTTCTACCCCGCTGTTTCATATTCCACTTTTATTAGTATGATTTTTTTCCTATGCGATGACGTTGTCAAAACTGGTTGTCCGTGTGTGCGCTTTTTATCAGCGTTTATTGTTTTGTGACTGTTTTGTGGATGTTCAAATGTCGCTTAATTGACTTTGTGGTTTTATTTTTTTTTATTTTTCTCTCGCTCTCTTTCTATTTTCTCTGCTGCTGCTGTTGCTGTGAGAAGCCCAGCTTGTACTACTATTATTTCATTGCCTGCAAAAATTCTTTCGGAATCCTCATGTTTTAACTCTTCTGGCAAAAAGATTTGTCTCCTACTTTTATTTTTATTCTGTTTTTTTTTTTGTGTTCACTTGTGGTCACAGTGCTTTTGGGTTCTATTTTTTTTATGGGTTTCTTCCAGAATTGCTAGTGCTTTTAACTATTTTGCGGTTTACTAATAAAAGAAAAAAAAAAAGAAATAGAAATGACAAAAACATTTAGTAGGCATATCTAAGTTTAGGATATGTCTTAAGTGCAAACTTTATGTTTGCCATAAAGTCAAAGTAGATATAATTCAAGTTGATTTCATTTTGGCTTTTTTGGTTCCCTTAATATTTATGACAGCTTACAATTGTTTTCTTAATGGAAGAATAATAATAATGAAGAAGAATTGGGTTCTTTCTCTCGTTTCTTTCAGTTTCTTTTTAAGGAATTTTATTGCAAAATTACAACTTGATTCAACTTGATCTGCAGAGACTTAATTAAGTTTTTTACTAAAGCCAAACATTTTTATCTGCAGACTTCTTCATTCTTCGCAAGATTTGCATTATATTTTACACTTGAGCAATAGAAAAAATGAGTAGACTCGCTATTATTATATTATTTTACATTTCTGTATATAATTTCTATATATAATATTTAAATCTGAAAAGACTAAATGTTTTATATGTACGTACAGTCTTTGTCATTAATTCGAAAGATATGATTTATATTTTACATTTAAAATATTAGATAAATTCAATTTTCTCGTTTCTCAAGTGTAGAGAGTCATATAAGTCTTATAAGGAAAATTATTGAATATTTTTTTTTACATATATTTTCGATCTGACTTGCGAGTCTGCGAGTCTGAATTTAATATCTATATATATTTTCTAGTGAAGATCTTCACACTTTATTATAGTTCGTAAGAATTGCTTTATATTTTACAGTTGAACTATTTATAGTTAGCTAATTTTAGTTTAGTCAACAAATGCAGATTAAATTTCCAGCAAATAATTAAGTTGTACCTCAAGAACTTCTTTGTGAAAGAGCAATGCTTCTCAATATCTGTTTCTTCAGCGGTGAATTCTCTATATTTGCACAGAGAGAAGAATTTATATTGCACATTTATTTTTAGCATGATGTGCGAAGTGAAGACCCTTAATTTTAATTATAGTATTTACAACTGTCAAACAGCAACAACAGCAAAAATAGCTAATAACAACAGCTGTTGGCCACGCCCATTGTCATGCAAGCAGCGCAGCTGGAGGGCAAATCGAGTCAAACGCTGCTGCGTCACATTATTCTTTGCTATTTTTTTTTTATTTTGATTTGTGTTGCTAATTTAACAAAATTGAAAGGCAAAAGGCAAATTTTAAATTGATTTAGCTGCTACTGTTCTTCACGTTCTCGTTCTTATTCTCGTTGTTGTTGTTATTTAAATGAGTTAATTAAAAGTGTTGTATTTAATTTAAAGCTTCTGCTAGTTTAGTTAAGTTAACATCCACGTTTAAAAGGCAATAACTAGTAAAACTACGACGACGATCATTTTCAAGACCAAGGGGAAGTCATTGTAAATCAACATAACGACGATTAGATCAGCTTTTAGCCTTTGCCTCTCTCTCTCTCACTCACTCACTCTCCCACTCTCTGTTCTAATTTCTGTCTGTGCTTGCCTTGCTAACATTTTTCAAAAGGTACAAAAGTTAAGGCCGATTGCAGCTTTGAGTTCCCATTGTTTTTTTTTAACTGTAGAACTTATCAGTCAACAATTAAAATCATGACTCGCTTATCTCTTGATAACACACACACACACACACACACACAAATATATTACACACGCACAACACTCACATGCTGTTTTGGCTGTTGAAATTACTATTTATTACGATAAGTTTTTCGTTGATTTG
Source organism: Zaprionus obscuricornis (assembly GCA_037044475.1). NCBI lineage: Eukaryota > Metazoa > Arthropoda > Insecta > Diptera > Drosophilidae > Zaprionus > Zaprionus obscuricornis. The sequence continues at coordinate 12,688 of JBAMBR010005596.1, read as the reverse complement.
AGGGCTGACAGTGATATCGCCGACACGTTGGCGTCGTCAACTGATGCAGCAGAAGCGTTTTGCTGTCTGTCAATGTTTTTCAACCTGTGTACAGCGCGTACAGTTTGATAGGCACTTGAGCAACTGTCAGCATTGTTTGTGATTTAATGTTATTATTATTATTATTATTGTTCTTCTTATTGCTGTTGTTGTTGTTGTGTGTTGCTGTTTTAGCTGCTGCTGATAAACATTTTCTATACATAATCTTAAGCTTGCCACTCACGTCTACCTAGCGGCTATTCCACTTCTTCTCGCTCTCTACTCCGACCGTTCTCTCTCCTTCACTCTGTCTCTCTCTCTCTTGCTGATACTCCCGCTATTACTATTTCATGTCGATTTTGAAGCTTTATGTACAGTTAGAGTACTATTTGATTAAAAGTCATAAAAGTCGCCGAGCGGCAAAACAAAACGCGTCACAATAAGTTCCCATACAAATATAAACACACACACACACACACACATACACCAGCACAGTAGTAGTGTGTGCCAAAGACATTCAATAATAATACAATTTAGCAGCAATAATTGGCCATTGAGCCGTTGACTGGCTAGGTGCTGCCGCTGCTGCGCTGCTGTTGCTGTAGATAACGAGCAAAAAGTAAAAAGGAAGAGAGCGTGCGAGGGAGACAGGTATAGACTTTTAGCAAACTAACGGCAAGGCAAATAAAATGTTTCTTATGCTTCTACATCTTATGCTTCTACTGTTTGTGATTTTTTTTCTTTCTTATTTGGCCAAGTTTTACTACACCACACAGCTGCCGTTGTTGTAGCTAACTGTGTCTCTGTCTCTGTCGCAGTAGCAGTTGCAGTCGCTGTTAACGTCAAAGTCGCTGCCCTCTGTTTTACATGCTCTCTTGCACTTTGTACGCTGCTTCGCGTCATCTATTTCCGGTATTGCCTTGTCTTGCGCCTGCGCAAATGCGCTCTCTCGCATCGACAGTCAAAAGGCAAAAACCGGTCTCGCAAATAACCGCACACACTCTCTCTCTCTCTCTCTCTCTCTCTCTCTCTCTCTGACTCTCTTGTGCACTCTCTTTGCCGTGTATGTTGACATTTTAATGCAGTCAAACACACATGCACAAATACAATCTTCTTCACAGAGTGCATGACTCGTATGTTTATCAGTAAACGTAGTTTCCGTTGTTTGTTCGAATTTCATTGATTGTAAATTGTGTTGTGCGACCGTTTTTCGACATCGAAAACTATTTGCATATGTATATAGTATATATGTGTGCGTGTGTGTGTGTTGTGAAATTGTGTTTTTGCTTTTTATCCAAGGCACAATTGCTATCAAACTGTATGAGAATTATCGCGTAAATGCCTTTTCCGTTTTTTGTGTTTATGTTATTGCTGTGCACTCTTTTCGTTGTTAATTTTTTTCTTTCTTTTTTTATTTTTGTTATTGACCTACTGGCAAACAACAACGAAGCGAAGCGAACGCGTGATAACAAATTGTTGTTGATGTTTTTGTTGTTGCCATGTGAAACGGGGTGTAATTCTAATGCGTCGCCCAAAAGTATGCAACACATGTTTAAATTTGAATTTCGGGCGCTCTAATCTAAAATTTGAAATATATTTGATTTATTTGTACTTTTTTTTTGTTTTTTTTTTTTCAACTTAATTACTAAATGTGTTTAATGTTTTCTTTTAATTTACAGTAGAGTATTATTTAATGGAACAATAAAATATGTTAGCTAAATTTTAGTACAATTTAAACATAAGTCAAGGAAGGAAGAAGAGGAGCAAAAGATCGGGCGAACAACAAGAGAAGAATAAAAAAAAACGTGAAAAAAAATCAAGTGCAACAATTATTTCGCCTTAACGTTAAGTAACAATAAATAAAACGGCGTCCCCGCGAAATTACGTTCGCTCTCGATCGACACCACAATCGCCACATTCGCCGCAATTGTTGGTGATAGCTGGTCGAGGGGGCGAAGGAGAACTGCAACGTCAAAAGAACAGATCAACTGCAAGACCAGCAGCCACAACATCAGCATCGGCTTCGTGCCTACTGTTGCAGCCACGGCATCATCAATCGGAGCAGCAATTGTGCAAACGTCGTCGCATCTATGCATCAACGGGGAGTGCAGCAAATATCATGATGGATCGCGAATCCCTTAGCGAATGGGCTAAGGATAAGCCGTTGAGTATACTACAATTAGATCCAGCTGATCGCGCCGTCTTGCGTATAGCAGGTAAGTTATGAATTCTTATAACTTTTAATTATTAAATCTATTATCTTTGTGATATGATTAAAATTGATAATGATTCAAGGAAAATCAAAAAACTATAATATAGGAATTTGAGGGAAATACTAAAATATCGTAAAGATATTTAAATGTTTAAATCTGTTTTTTAGTTTTACTTAATATTAAATTGCCAATTGAATTCTCATTTAATCTATGTACATTTTTTTTTTTTTTGCTGCTGTTGTTGTTTCTTTCTCTTTACTTACATATGTCTCGTTACTTGACTCGGTTTTGTCGTTGTGCCAATTCTTTGGCCAAATATTTGCGCAAGCAACTCAAAAGCAATGTGGCTTATGTGTTGCTCATGCTGCTGTTGCTGCGGCGTCGGTTCAATGCACCTTTTGCTTTGATTCAATACTTGTCAAACTGTATGCAGCAGTTGTTGCCAACTTATTGCGAACAGCACAACTCGCAATATACGCAGGCAAACGGGAAACAGCAAACGGCGCATTAAAATGTTTTCAATACGCTTAACGACTTCCCCTGCACACTTTTGCCCTCTCTCGCTCTCTCTCTCTCTCTCTTTCTCTCTCTTTTGTCGTGTGGCGCTCCCAATCCACGCTCTTATGGAAGTCGCGCATATTATGCGCTAATTCCACACCTAACGGTGCAGCCTCCGCCTGTCGCTTTTATTCTATTTCAGTGCCGCCAACGGAGTCGCAACGACACAGCCCACAGTAGTCGGATAGTGGGCACCTTCCCCGACCGAACCCCTTCCTTTCTAGCGCCCCCCTTTCCCTTCCCTTTTTGACGTTTTGTAGTGTGCTTTTTTTTTTTTTTTTTTGCAATTGCAACACAAAAATTGAAATTTATGTCGCAGTCATTTGGCGCTGCTCGCTGTTGCTGTTGCTGTTGCTGCTGTAGTCGCAGTTCACGTTGACTGAGGGCATTGTGCGGTAAAAAAAAAACTAAAAGCTGAAGCAGAAAAGATATATGTATGTATATATACTCGTATGCTATATATATTGACTAGTCTATTGACTGAGCTGCAATTGCTGTTAAGTTTTCATTGTTGTTGTAAACAGGGAAATGTGTCTTTGAGGTTTTGTTTACCATTTTCCATGTGTCTGCCAGCGTATGGAATTTGCTAGACAAGTGTATTAAGTAAGCTAAAGATAGAGAGAGAGATTGAGAGAAAGAGAGAGATTGTGAGACACATAGAGAGAGAGAGAGAGAGAGAGAAAAATACATTTCCACAAAGAAATAAAGTACGATATAGAGACAGTTATCTGCAGATGTTATAGGGAGATAGAGAGAGTGGGAGAAAAGATCTATGTATTAAGTAAGATATAGAGCAGTGCATTAACGAAAATTCAGAAAGATACACTGAGAGAGAGAGAGAGATAAAAAAAGAGAAGAAGAAAGAGATAGATGTAGAAAGATATATTTGTAGATAAAAATAGAGAAAGATATAGAAACTACAGATATTTGTAGATATTGTTATAGACAGAGATATAGATAAAGAAGTAGACAGAGAGAGAGAGAGATAGAGAGAAACACACACACACAGACTGTAATATTTCTATTAGGAAAGAGAGAGAGATACATAGAAAGACGGACATTGGGAAAGTGAAAGGGATATAAATAAAAAAAGAAAAAAAAATATAATATGAAATACATCAAATACATGAAAAATACAATATAAAAGACAGAGAGAGAGAGGAGAGAGAGAGAGATAGATAGAGAGAGAGAGAGAGAGAGAGTTATATCAACATATTCTTAAAATTCACAGAACTTTGAATATACCCTTGTGAAAAATATAAATATGGCGAAGATAAATAGATAGAATGAGAATATATAAAATAGGGAGAGATACAGATTCAGCTGTGTTCATAGGAATAGCAGTGCTTACGACCTACACGTTTCAAACCGAAAAAAACTATTATAAACACAACTTTGTGATAAAATTTAGTTATAACAGCATAATGTATTTAATTCTAAATAATTTAACAATTTTTTCATTTTGGATAATTTAATATTTTAGCGAATACGGATAATAACAAAAAAAAAATGAATTTCAATGTTCATTGAAATAGCAGTGCTAAAAGTAAAATATAATAAAATTCAAAATATCTTATAAATAACTAAATCCTACTATATTACAGTTAGATTACGATCTAAGCCTTTATTGGCTATAATAGGCTCACACCTACGTGGGATGGAGTCCACCAAGTCCTCGCAACGTTTTCTCAATATATTTATATAAACGTCTTGGTCCATGATCCCATCGATCATATGTATGTGGGACCCATACCACTATATGAGAAACATGCCCCTACCATGATTTTAGGGCCACTAAGCTTAACGGTCTTAAAAGTATGGGTTGGGTGGGGTATCTGGTGCTTGGTGATCGACGGACATACTGTCTTGAATCTGTTCCACCAAATAACACCACCTTAGACTCATTGGTACAATGAATATTACGCCATTTCGTTAGAGGCCAGTTCAAGTAGTTTTTGGCAAACTCCAACCTGGCTTTGAGGTGTCTTTTACCAAGTGATGGCACCTTTCGTGGACTTTGCGCATTCAAATTTGCCTCCATCAATCTTCGGCGAATGGTCACATCACTGATTCCCAAACTCAGATTCGTTTTTATATCCCTAGAGGATGCAAAAGGATTAGCTTTGCTGAAGCGCGACCTATGCGTCGGTCCTCTACACGCATTATGGTTTTCGGGCTTGAAATCGGAATTAATGGGATTGTAAACCATCTTGACATAACATTCCAAGCGACTCTGAATTTTTTTTATACGTTTTGCCCTCCTCCAAAACTTTATGCACATGTGTAAAAATATAAACCAAGCGACCAACTATCAAAAAGGATAATGCAAAAAAAAAACCGTTATATAGTTTAGCATCAGCCGCACTGCTATTTCTATGAACACAGATGCACATAAAGGAAGTATGAAATACATAATAAAATACAAAATTAAATTCTTTTTTTTTCAATTTCACTTTCAAATAGACGAATTTAAATTTTGATATCTTACATATGAACAACTTTTGTCGCTTTCTATCTTCGAATATTATGTTTGTATTCAAACTATTTGTTCAATGTGCGCTATATAAGAAAAATCTCTTTTTAAACCAGTTTTCTATGCACCTAATTGGCCTAATCCAATCCAACAATTGGCATAACGATAAATCTTCGACCTTGATTGCATTGAAATTTGTTTGGTTTTTTTTTTTTTACCTGTCCACACTTTTTCGCTTTTCCACTTTCCATAACGCCCACATTGGATTGTTGTTGAGCCACGCCCACACCGACTGTAATTATATTCAATTGCGCGTGATTTGAAATGAAACAAGACGAGTGACGCGAGACGCAAGAAGCAAGATCGCGTAACTGAAACTGCAAAACCAGCTAAACAGCTTGATTTGAGATTGTAACTTGGAATGGGAATAGAGAATAGAGAATAAGAGAAATAGAGGAATGCAGGGAAAACTACACCTACAAACGTCGGGCTGTAAATTGCGTAGGCTCCAAAATACTTTAAACTGTTTTTTTTTGCGGCGCTGCCAACTTAATTTTTTTTGCATGCATGCAAACAAAAATTGCAAGCTTTTTAATGTTTGCCAACTTTGTTCTGTACTTTAGCTTTAATTAGCCCTGAGCTAGTTTACCCACCTAATCACATACACACACATATGCACACATATATAAACGGAAAACATTGGCAACAATTTTTTTTTGGTTTATTTTTATTCGTGCTAGTAAACAGTCAAAGCGCCACAGCGCGACGCTAGACAAATGAAGCTGAACGCCTTCACAGAACGTGTATATAGAGTTGTTGCCACGCCTGCTTCGCACATGTCCACTTCTTACTTGTTCACTTCGTTCATACTTACAGCTATTCCCACAGTACGCTTTGCATCTATTTGCTAATAATTTGATCAAACAAAATTTGAAGTAATCATTTTTCTTTTTTTTTTTTTTAACTTTTTGATATGCCTATTTTTAATAGTTAGTTTCTAACTGAGTTTTCTCTTTCTTCTTTTATTTTTCTAAATCTGTTTGTTTTTCTTTTGCTTTCCCTTTTTCTCATTATGCGGTTGTCATTTTCTTTTTTTCTTTTTAGTTTATTTATTTATTTTTTTTTGGTTAAACAAACGCCTGCGCGACGTTTTCCAATTTTGGTTTGCGCCAAATATTTTTTTTGCTTGGTTTTGTTTTTGTTTTTTTTCGGCTTAAATCTTTTTGGCGTTGTTTTGCGATAATTGCGTGGGATGCACTTCTGACACCATTCGAAGGCTGGACTCTTATGTTATTGGTTACATACTCTAACAAATAATATATATTAGCTATAATACATGTTATTTGCCAAGATGTTTAGCTCGAAAGTGTTAAGTAAAGCGCAAAAAAGCTAATTTTATAGTTTTGTTGAAGAAAAGATAATAATAAGCTCAGTATAAAATTATAAATTTCATTTATACTACAACTTTGTTTTATTATAAGCTATCGCTCGTTGCATAAAAAATTCTTTAAAGCTCTTTTTAAGCTCTTTGAAATAAATAACTAATCATGACTTGAGCGTATAAATTGTATGTGTATATGCGAAATTTATACTTTGCTCGGTGGCTATCAGTGTATGTATCTCCCTTATTTGTATCTTATGTGTCATTCTGTGGCTATATTTGTATGTATATGCAAAGTTCTCTTAATATCAAGTGAAAGTTCTTGGAAGCTTATTTAAGCTTCTTACTAATCGTAGTTGAGGATTACAAAGTGCATTGAAATTTCGACTATACTCATTATCTTTGTATATCTTTATCCCAATTTGCTTTGTTGCGTTTTCGTTACGCTTTGATCAATCAAATTGGCCAAATTTGGAGCTATTCCCCCAATACAAATATACATATGGTTATGCATATGTACATAAATCTATAAATCGCATAAGCTTCTATTTATAAATATGTGCTGTACATCATCATCATCTTTGTTATCGATAAATACATAGCCGATAGGCATATATAATGTACAGAAGAAGAGCAAAGGCTAGATCACTCAACGGTTTGGCCTGCCGTGCCAATCCCCTTAATAAAGTAAAATCTTATTAACATATTTCATTAATAAATTTCATGACGCGCCTCGCGCTGTCAGTGTGATAGTGAGGGCTCTGAGGGGTATTACTATGGGATATTACGTGTAAGCCAAGAGTATTATGGTCTTAATTAGTTATGCAGCTCACAGTGGGGCAATCGTGTGCACTGTTTTAATGCATAATTGGCATGGCAACAAGACTTAAAGCTACGTTTACCGGAAGTACAGTTTTATTATATGCGCGTTGCCAGAGTTGTCGCCTTCTTTCAACTTTTTTTTCGCTCGCATTTCTTGTGCTTGTTCTTTTTCATTTTTTCTCATTTCGTTGCTGTGATTCTTTTTCGGCATTTTGCGCTTTTGTTTTGTATCTTATAGATACGATACGCCTACAGTGCGCATACATAACATGATGTTGTTAATTGAAAACTGATAAAATGTTATTCTGCGTAGTATGTATGTTCTTCGCCCCCTCTTACATATCCTAGACTAAGCTACTACTACTACAACTGTTACTACTGAGTGTGTTCTTGCACTTGGAACTTGCTTCTGTTTTATGTGGCACGTAGTTTTTTTTTATTTGTTGTTACTTCATCTTCTCATTTCTATTTTCATTTTGATTTCGATTTTGATTCTGTTTTTAGTTGTCTTTTCGCAGTTTTTAGTTTTTTAATTGTCATTATGTATGCGTGTCGAGAAGAGCTTCGACCATATCGACATGTTGAGGCATCCAGTCGAGTCGAGTAGAGTCTCTTGTCAAAACTCTATCTATTATATATTAGCAATAATAATATTGACTATATCAATGTGTATGCCTGTGTATGTGTATGTGTGCGTGTGTGTGTTAGTGCGTTGATATCTCTTTAATTAGTTTTCAATTCAATTTGCATTTTGCATTTGATTTCTAGCACTATCTCTATCTCACTCGCGCTCGTCCGCTGTTGAACTACGGCTGACTAATTAAGCGTTTTAAATTATGAAGAACTTTAATTAGAATTTAACGACTTTGTTAGTATTAGTCGCCAAAAAGCTCTATTAAATCGATACTAAATGAGCTTCTTAACAACTGATGAGCAACTGTTGACTGCTTTATGTTCAATGAATTATGTTTCGACTTGTTTTCAACTTTGAAGGTCATTATAACACGTTCCCAACAATATACATATATTAATACTATATACTCTACCTATACATTTTCTTATCTTCTACTGTTACTGTTACTGTTGTTTTTGTTGTTCTTCTTCTACTCCTCCATCATCATCTTCTTTTACTTCCAATATGTTTTGTGAATCATTTAGATAAGCGCAATTTGTTTTGTCAAATTTGTCAACTTCCCAAAAAAAGAAGAAAACAATTGACTTTGAAATTGTTAAACATTTGCTTTTGAAATATGCTGCTGCTGCTGCGGCTGTGGCTGTGGCTGCTGTTGTTGCTGTTGATGTTGCTGCTTCAATAGATATGGGATTTATATGGCTAGAAAAATAAAGTGTCTGTCGATCAAACACAGTTACCGACAAATGTACAAAACGTTGATATCTATGCTTTATCTACTGTTAAATACCCTGTAATTCAAGCTAAAGTAGTGTATAAAGTCTGGAATTAAATAGTTATTAAATAGTAGCCATAGGTCGAAATTTACATTTTTTGTATAAAAATGTGTTTTGTTTGTTTAGCTATCCGGCTGAAAATTACAGGACTTACACATGTCATATAGCCAGCATATCGGAAAAATCAGATGTTAGTTTGACCCATTTCATACGAAATAAATATCGATTACTAATTTTTTTTTTTTTATTACTATCAGTGCTAGAAATAATTAAGAAATTACATAACTTCCCGCTAAGAAATGCGCATTGGAAAAGCGCAAACAAGAATAATATGCAAAAATAATAATATTTTAATTGGTTCCTTATCCTATAAATAAAAATTTAAAGAAATAAGTAAAGTATTTATTGGAAAACTCGGTTTTTTCAAGCCGAATAGTAGGCGAAATATTTAAGAAATTCGCAGTGAAATTGAGTAGATGAGATTAATATTCTAAAATCATAATTTTTTAAGTTTTTTCTTATTTTATAAATAAAAAATTAAAAAAGGGAGGAGAAACGGTTTTAATAGGATTAATCGGGTTGTTCAAGCCGAATAATAGGTTTCGTAAATATTTATAAATGTATATTCGTGCAGGTATATTACAACAAGAAAAACAATCAAAAAAAAATATATTTTTTTTTATCAAAAACTTTGTTTGATAGATTCTTGGAATGTTTCGAATATAGCTGAATATATAGATATATTTTATTATATTTTTGATTAAATAATATTTTTCACTTTGCTGAAATGTCTGCTAGCACATCAAAGTCTTTTTGCAAAATTATATTGTGGGGTATTTTGTTTAAAATAAATACCAAATTATTATAGAAATTTATACAAATTATACACAAATATTTAATTACGCTACTAATTGGCAGTATGCCGGGGCCACAACAATAACAATAACAACAATAATAGCAAAAAAGAAGAAAAAAATACTACACATATTTTACCATTGCGAGGTCAATGTAGTAGTCTTCTCTCTCTCTCTTCCTCTCTCTCCCTCTCTCTCCCTCTCTCTCTCTTTTTCTCTATCTATCTCTTCTTTTTGAGAAACTTCATTCCCAGATGTTGTGCAATTCATTGAAGCTGTCGCAAGTGTCACAATAAAACAAACACAACGCACATTACCTAGCACAAGTGTTTTATTGTTATTGTTGTTGTTGATGTTGCTGTTTTTTTTACTGTTACGCCCACAGCAACTTCGCAGAAAGCGAAAAAATAACTGCAATGAGATCAGCGTCTCTGTCTTTGCTCAATGATCAATTCCTTGAAGAATGCAACAACACACAATCAAATTGATTATAATATCAATTTTGCTTTTTATTTATTTTTATTTTTGTTTTTTTACTTTTTTTTTCTGATTTTTTACTTTGTTGCGATTATTTATGGCCTGTTATATATTTCGCAGCTCTGTTGTCTCTCTCTCTCTCTCTCTCTCTCTCTCTTTCTCTATCTCTTGGAGTATCTGTGAGTGTGGGAGGTTGTTGTCCATGACGTCACTGCTGAAAACTGGCTTTGTGGCTAAAAGCAAAACATGTTGGCCTTTTGGACACAAAGCCAACAACAATCGCGCAAATCATTTAAATGACATTACACGCAAATAAAACGTTAACAAACAGCATATGAGAAATTGTCATGCAATTCAATGAATGCATGATTGACAGATACTCTACAATTATGAAGTTGACAGTGTTAATAGTTAGTACTTAAAACTTGGAAATATGACTTAGAACTAGCAAGAAATAATTTCGTAACTAAATGAAAAGAAATTCGTGACTGGTCGTTGCTCTAGTAGATATATGATAGAGTACTTCGATGTGTAACCAAGATATAAAGTATAGAGTTATAGAATAAAGAATACTTCGATTTGTATTATGCTTGTGTTAGTCTTTGGTAAAACTAAGTCCTGTAAATTGCAAGCGAATAACTTAGGAAACAAAGCATCTTACATCCAAAAACTACATTTTCAGACAGATGGCTATGGTTGCTATATGATAGTGCTTCAATCCTGAGCTACCCGCGCAAGGGCAATTAGAAATAGTCATGTTAAGTTTCTTCCAGATAGTTACAACACATTTCAGCTTGCCTAATAAAATTAATTTAAAGGTAATGTAACTTATTTTAATTTTCATGTCGTATTCCTACCAACAGCTACTTGCGCTAGTTTAATATGAATCCTTACATAGTCCAATAACAACACATTACTACTAAGCACATTTCTCCGCCTCACATCCTTAATTCGACCTCTAGCAAGTTGACCTACTCTACAATTGTTAACTGAAACAAGCTTAGCGTAATTTGACCTACTCGTAAGTCCCATACTTCTATATCAACTCGTTGCCTTTGTCAATCGCCTTTTTTTTTATTTACGAGGTATATGTAAACGTTGCGATACGCGACGCCTACAACACAAAACATGTCTGAGGTGTACTACGTACGACGAGTGCGAATGTGATTACGAGTACTCATAGACGATGTACTCATGTATTCATGTACACATTCAATTTTGACCAGCTGTTGTGGGCTCTTCTCTGTCCCCATGGTGGTTTGGTGTCGATGTCGTGGTCTTGATCGGGGTCGGGATCGGGATCGGGGTTTGTCACTGGGTCACTTGCGCTTTGGGGCCCTTGCCCCATTGCCAAGTGAAACAAACTACACGAAAATTCCATTGTTATTTTTTCTGCGCTTTTGTTTACACAGTTTTTTTTTTTTTGCTTTTTGCAAAATGTAACTTTTAGTTTGATTCCCAGAGCCATTGATTCATCCAGACAGAGAAAGGTAGATACAGAGAGAGAAAGAGATTGCCAGAGACAAGACATACTCGACACATATTCACTTCAGTTTTGCCACATTGACATATATATATGTATATATATGTACATATATACATATATTTTTTTTTTGCTTCGCCTTTAGCGGCATTGTTTTAAAATACTCAAGAAAAGAAATACCTAAAAATAACTTTAAAAAACAGAATAACAAAACAATCGCAATCACAATAAGATGACGCAGTGAGTGAATAAGTGAAGTGAGTGTCTGTGCGAATAACTGAATATAACTGACTGACAAACTTAAACTCTGATAATCATATTTGTCTTTCGGTTGACGCCCTGTGCTAAGAGTCTTGTTTACGGAATAGCTTTCGTGTCTGCGTCTGAGACTGTGTTTCACTCACAGTTTTACTTTAGGCTTGGGGTTTCTCTGTCTCTGTCTGTCTGTTCTGGGGGGTCTCTGTCTGGTTTGTCATGAGACGGATGTGGATGTGACAGGCGGCGGAATTCTTGAGGTTTGGGCGTAAAGCGTGGGCAGCGGCTTGTAATAGACAAGTCGAATGTTAAGTTTCTTAGCTTGGTGATTTAGTCGATGTTGCGTAATATTAATTATCTATCTGCACTGCAATATGAGTGCTATGAATATTGAGTGTTTTGTATGCAATAGAATAAGGTCTTCAGCGATCAATTAATGAGTGCACTCATGAGTGTATTTACTAGTGTTAGATATTAGTTTTTTTCACTATATGATATTGAGTATTGATATATATTGATTGACAGAATTATGAATAGTTTTAGTTATTCATAAATATGTTTTCATTATTCATTATTATTCATGAATAATGAGTACAGTTGTTAAGAAACATATTGAGTGGAAGTTGAGTGTGTTCATGATTGTAATGATAATTATACTGTGTATATGAATTTAATGAATTCTTTTAGTAATGAAAATATTCATGAATAAAGATTATTATATCTAATAGTGTATCAAGTGTGTTTATG
>JBAMBR010005595.1:0-46827 GCA_037044475.1 Zaprionus obscuricornis | reverse complement strand
AAATTTTGCAATGTCTAAAGCATAAAAAAAAACAAATTTTGATTTATATTTTATATAATTATTATAATATATTTTTTTTATATTATTATTTCATTTTTATCACAACAATAAAAAGTTATGTGTTGAATGAATCAGCTGAAACGATGTAGGAAACAAATAGAAATATTGCTAAAGTCATGCAGGAAGCCAAAGAAAAGCGTCACAATTTTTATTGTAGAATATATGTATGCATAGCACATTGAACCCCTCATACATGAAGAGAACAAGTAGAGCTTAAAGAGAGTTTTACTATTGGTAATTCTCTTTCCATATTGGTTAGTTTAAAGCTTTAATACTTCTCTTTTTTTGTCTTACTGAACTGTATTCCATCTATTCTTAGATCTTTATCAATGAATTCATCAAAATTGTTTATATAATACGTTACGAGATATTTTATGCATATTTATGAACTCTAAGATTAATCAAGTGTTTTGCTAAAAAAAAACTTGTTTATTATATATATATATTCTCCAGTATTATCAATAATATTTATGCCACGAGTTTCAATCGAATTGCACTTGCAGTTGAGATTCTCATTAAGTTCACTTCAGACGTGGCCCTTCTCTGACGCAATTGAAATTGCATGTCATGAAGTTGTTCTCTCTCTGTGTGTGTGTGTGTGTGCGTGTGTGTTGTTTCTGGAGCTAACTGATTGTTGCAGCTATTGTTGCTATTTCCCTTTTGTTGCTATCAATATGCCAGTTGTGCATGACTCGCTCTGAGTTGTGAGTTATGAAAAATGCAATAATAAATAAACATTCGATGCGCAACAGTTGAATTTGAGAATTTTGCATAAACAACAAGATTATTGGCATATGGGAAAAATCTCATTTTAGTTATAGACTATATATATATATATATATCTGTCTCTCTCTCTCGCTCTACTCTTTATATATAGATATAGTGGTTCATCGTAGGCGTAACTATCAAGATAACAATTGCACAATTGTGTTGCATCCACATAATTTCAAAAAAATTATTGTTTATTATTTGGCAAAAGATTTCGCAGCAAATTATTGAATATTAAGTACGTCATAAAGAAAACAAGAATATTGTTTGGTTTTTGTGCAAATAGCGGAAGCGTATTGTCTATTATTGATAGAACAGACATTAAAGGATTTCAAATAAATATCATCTGCATAGAGTATAATTATTGATCTTAAGAAAAAAAAAGCTACTGAAAATTTCGAAAAAAAAAAACTCTATAACGAATATATATACGTCAACAAATGCCAAGAACATATGTTATTTTCACAATGTATTCTGACCGAAAGTTTTGTAAACTTTTATTTACGTTGTTCGAAACCTGAACTTTAGAAATGCAGATATAGATGATAAGTTATTCAAGTGACATTTCAATATTATGTCCTGGCTTGTCAGTCAGCTGTCTCAGTCTGATTGCCATCTGTTGTCTGTCCCATGTCTCGAGAAACACACACACACACACATACACAGACAGACAAATTTACTGTGCAAGAACAACTGTTAACAACTGTGCACTTTCACCTAAATCGCATTAATATTCTATGTTTGGTTAGCACCCGACAGACAAGGTCACAGCTGTCTACAATGGGCGTGGTAATTTGCAGCTCCCCTAATACTACTAATATAGGAGTATGCCACAAAAATAGCAAATACGAATATAATACAAGACTTTGGAATCACACATCAAGGTTATGGGAAGAATTTTTAAATCTAACTAGGCAAAACATTTTGTCCAAAATTCACTAGAGACAGAGATAGTATTAAAGAAAGAAAAGGAAAGAGATAAAAAGATAGATAGTGAGAAAAAAGCCAAACAACATAAAAAACCACCAAAAAGACTAACCTTGAAAAGCATGCGATACAACTATAAAACCAGCTATTAGACGCGGCCTTTGTTAAGGTATAATACACAATGGGTAGCATATGAAACGATACTACATGGTAACATATATAATGTGAAACTTTATGCTACGCTATGATCTATGATAACATACGCTGATGATGATGATAGCCAAGTTATTGCCTAAGTATCACAATTTGGTTAAACGGTTTAACTGAATAATTTTAAAGTATTATGACGATATAAGATTTGACTTGATGAGAGTGCAAGGCGCACACAGCATATAAATTTTTAAATTTGATCCCACATTGCATTTGGGTTAATAACTAGATGATGCTCTTGTCAGCGTTATCGTTATCGTTGTCATTGTCGTTTTGTGTGCCTGATGAAAGGCCTGTCTGTCCGACTGGGCCATAATACCAGTTCACACAGCAACAACACAGCAACAACACAACACAAGTCAACACATGACATTGAAAATGCTTCAATGTAGCGATAGAGAAAACGAGTTTCTAATACCCTGTCAGCATTATGTAGTGCTAATAGATATGAGTTAGACGGACTAGAATGATCAAAGTGTTAACATAATATTCATAATTCTTATATAGCATAAATCTAAGCTTAGTAAATTTGTATTGATTTCAGAAGTGTTTACTTCTTATTTATAAATTATACTAAATTATATTGAGAAAGAGTTTAGTAAATAAAATATTAACTGAGATTGATTTTGTAAGTCTTTAAATATTCTTGGTCTTTTTTTTATCATAACTCTTACACTTTCTTTAATAAGAAATAACTCTTTTTTTTAGTTGAACATATTTCACAATTTTTTACAACTTGAATCACAAATCTCATAAAAGTTAGAAAACAGAAAACATAAAAATTAGTAAAGAGTATCTTGAAGTTTTGTCTGCTAATTTATTTTATAATGAAGCTGAGGCAACTGCCGTTGTGCAAACCGGTTGGCAATCAACGTACTGACTGTTGCTGCCCCCAGATGTTGTCTATTAAGAATCGCCAACGGACAGCAGCAACAGCAGCTTTAGCTTTTACTGAGACCTCAAATATGGCGCTCACTGTATTATGTCATGTCAGCTGTAGCTGATGTTCTTGGGGCGCTGTTTGACACTCGGTTGGCAGCTTTTGTTAAGTTTCATTTACACACACACACACAGACACGTATACATACAAATGAACAGAAATGTATACATACGCATATAGACGCACACTTACACAATGAGACAGAGCAAAAGTTGGCAGACAAAGTTTGATCCCAAGCCGACTGTCTAATGGCCATGTTAACAACTAACTGAGACCATTAACACTTTTCAGACATGTTGCTGCTTCTTTACACAACTGAGATATATATACAGTATATTATACAGTATATAAAGGAGCTGAAATGTACTTACATTCCAACTGATTATCTTTTAGAATTTACATAGTATGTGCAAATAGTTGTTGTCTGCGCGTCTACGTGAGTTTTGAGTTCTGTTTAACTTTGATGACAAATGTTGTCGAGTCAACGTTTGAGACGTTGAGTTTTCTCAAAACCAGCTGTGATAATATTTACAGCTTAGACTTGTATAAGATACATGTAGCTAATATGATGGGAAAAGTCTGCTAACTTGTTACTGACAAGTTATGGAAGTGTCATATAGTAAATGTAACTATCAAGCTATATAGTAAATATCTTGTACCAGCAAGTTATACAGTCACTGACGTATCAAGCTATAATATAAAATTTAAATAAAAATAAATTAATTAAAATAATAATGTACAACTTTTGTAATCTATATAAAAATATCAATTAATTATTGTTTGTAGAATATTTCGTAATATTTTTTCCTACTAGGAAGTTTTGAGGTTTAATCTTAATATGAAATTTTTTTTAATGTGTTATTATACTACTTTTCAGTTTGCTGATACGTATGCTACAGTGATTTATGAATAATCAAAAAAAAAAAATTAAAATAAAATTGATTATTTCCTAATCTCTTTTTCACTTTCTATTCTCTCTTCTCTGTGCTCTCATCTCTCATATAAATATAATGATTTTTCATGTACTTTCCAAGAATTTCCAAGAATAATGCGTGTTATATTACAGCATTTGAATGACTTTAATTGTTATTTTCAACTCGTGATTGAACTTACTTGAACAATGAGCTTTGCTTGTTCTCTCTAACTGTTTGTCTCTATCTATCTGTCTCTTTTTCACTATTTACATTAGATGAGATGTGCATATGGTGAACAGTGTGAACATATATACATATTTACATGTATGTATATATGTATGTGTGTGTATGTCTATATGTATTTGTACATTGCATTGTAGACTAAAAGTCATTTATGCAAAATGAAATAAATGAAATTATTTTTCTGACCTTTTGACAAATAACAATTGAGTTTTCGGATTTATGTGTTACAATTATGACAAATATGTTTTACAATTATTATTGTATTATTATTATTATTATTATTATTACACATACATATGTACATTTAGTTTTATGTTAATAATATTATTTGCCAGCACTTATAAGTGCTCACTCATATTTTTTGACCTTCTCATGCGATGACTACAAAAATATTGCCACATTATTTTCCCGCAAAAGTGCAAATTGATGTCAAGTCTTATAACAGATATCATCAATCGTACTTCACAGTAAAATTTCCCAAACAGCTACATATATACTCAGATATGTTTCACCCACACACACAAACACACACATACATACATGTCTATATATATATATTTCTGTTGTGGAATTTTCATTGACATTTCAAGGCATATGGCAGGTGCCCGATAAAAGTCAAATGGGTGTATGAGGAGAATTCTGAGGTTGTGGTTGGGATACCCAATGCGCATAACTCCAGTGAGACCAATAATAAGAAATAAGTCAATGGACATTCACTCATTACAAGCAAACAAAATGAAAGAAGTAATAGAGAGAGATAGAGAGAAAGAGAGAGAAAAAAAATTGCTGGCCTTTCCCAATAATTGACCTTAGCTTGTTGGCTTTGTTGTCGTTGTTGTTGTGCTGGTAATTGCTTATAGGTTGTGGCAACATTCCGTTGCAACAACAGCAACAAGCAAATCAAACACTGACCAATGACTAGAAACTTTGTTATTAATTATTAATTTAGGCGCGCAATCGAGCGAATTGAAAGGCCCAACGATTGTCTCCATATGTGAAATATGTCGAGTCTATATCGTCTACTACTGTTGTCTATCATCTGATCTCCTCCTCACCCTCCGCCATTTGTTTCGGTTACGCCCCCAAGGCTTACTTGCCTCCACATTGCGTGCAGCGAGCTAATTATATGGCAAAATTGTCTTTTCATTTTGAACGCGCTCAACTTTGGCGACAATAGGGAATGAGGAAGGTAAAGTCAATGGAGTACCGCTCTAACGGCAGTTTGTGCTTCAGCGAACTGAAGCGAATCAAATCAGACGCCCAACCGCCCAATTCTTGGCAGATGTAGAACAGGGATTTACTTGGCGACGGGGGCGAGGCTGAGTACAAGTGCTTTAATGGCGTTTACATGATTGATTGATTGATTCTCAGGCGCGTTTGCTTTTGGCCAACTTAATGAACCACTGCAATCATGCGGGTTTATATCAGTGTGTAAGTCTTTTGTATAAGTGTATTGTGTGTTTGTGTTGACAAACTTTAAAAATTGATTACAAAATTTACTTGCATGCAATCATTATTTCTCATTTCATGATTCTACACTTTGGCCCAGTGAAAATTGCTATCATCAGGTTTTATTTAGGTTTTCTAGGTGCAGCGTACACCTTAATGCAATCACGGCACACAAAGAAGCACATTACTAAATAAAAATGTAATTGACTAAGAATTACTTTTGATGCATGTCAGTAATATGAGTAATATCTGAAAATGGTTTTGGTTATGTTTCCTATATATGAAGATTATCAAACTTCGTTTGCCCGTCTGTTTCAACATAGAATTTCTTTTAATTATAAAGCTATCTCAATGAAACTTGGCATATTTGGCTTACATATTTCCTAAGGCCATAAACTCTACGTTAGTCCGAAACGCATGGGAACACTAGATCATATAGGGATGCCTTAGGGATGATCTGTCAAAAATTGAGTCGGCATAAAAAACTTTATCGTTTGTTAAGTTACCCGATAAGATTTTAATTTAGTGACGACTTTGAAATTGTCCTCTCAATTTTGTTGAATAGTAGTTCGACTATAATATATAGCCACCAAAAAACGATCGTTCCGATATTGACTATTTTTTTATGTAAAAGTTTTCCTTTTTTTCTATAATTTCTCATATATTCTAATATTTTAAATACTTTTTTTTAAATATAATTTATTTATATTTTCCTTTAAACCTGCAATAGCGTAACATATTTGAAAGACTCAAGATATCATTATCTTTCTTGTTCTAGTTTCTATAACCGCAATAGAGAAAGTATTACTAATTTCTCAAATCAATACTAGTTTTATTACCATTCTAGTATATGATTCTATACTCTCTTACTCTGTCTTACTTTACACAAAGAATCATGCAATGAGTATTTCTACTACATATTCCTACTACTCCTTGTTATACTACTTTAAGAACTCTTCAACAGCAACTATTTCCGCTACTATATTTCTACAAATCTCTAATTGTTATTGCTACTTACGTATATTAATCTAATACTTTTAATACTACAAATAATACTACAGCTCTTATTTATATCAATTGCAAACAAAATTGTTTTATTATTATTATTACTAGGTCTGGTAACTAGTAGTACTACTGTTAATTCAACTATTTACTACTTGTATTTAGAACCACAAATTCCCCTTTGTTTTCTATTCTCGTACATATAGCAAATTATGCACACAAAATTATTACGCAGTCATCTCGTATATCATTTGCGGTTCTCTCAATCTATATTAACCTCTCTCACTCTCTCTTTGTCGCTCGCTCTCTTTCTGTCTGCCACTGAACTTGAACTGAGTGCGATGCGAAAATAGTTATGAACCGTCTGACATTGTCCTAATTACTGAATAGACATATTTATAGTCGACTAAATCAACCCAATTAATGCTCTGCTGAATGTGCATATCCCATAAACCTCTTAAATGTCTGACAAATTTACCAAGAAACTAAACTCAACTCTGAACTGTAGGCGACGCCACTGCTGCTGCTGCTGCTGCTGCTGTTGCTGCTGTCATCTGCTGCTGTCTACCTTTAGGCTTTATCAAACTCATTATATCTACGTATTAGAGTCCCAGGTTGACGCAGCATGAGATATATTAAAAGACGACGCCCCACATTTACCATAAACTTGATCCTCCCTTTAATATTGTTGTCTAGCCAGGGGCGTTAGGGAATTTCTTCGTATGTAGGCATACATAAGTATTGCAAGTCATGTTTTTTATTTGGGACCCTCTGGGGCCTCACATGAAACTTGTTTATGATGTTTGTGTACTTGGTTTACCAATTCCAATGGACTTGCTTTTTATTGACTTATTCTATGAGCCATGCGCATGTGCTTACTTTTTGGCCACGTTAAATGAACCTTAAGTAAACTTGCCACACAGTGTCGACAACTCGTAACAATAACAATATTCAGACCGACCACATGACCCAATTTAACATACATAAATTTCTATGTATTGCATTTGTATTTCCCCCCCTCCGGGCGGCTACAGGAGCAGCACGCAATGAGTATGAGTATGGAACAAATGCTGCCCTTAATGTTCAAGTTGAACACTTTAAGACGAAACTTTTTGTGCGCTGCTGTTGCTGCTGCTGCTGCGTGTCCTGAGGTAGTTTTCCTCTTGTGCGGAGTCAAGTTATGGCATGCATTTTTCAAAAGCTCGAATAATTATATATATTTAGTCTTAAGTTTAATTACAGTCAACTTCAAGGTACAAGATATTACCGATTTTTATCAGAAACGCAATAGCGATAAGCTTGAAATAATATAAAGTAACCTTAAAAGAAAAGAAAAGAAAATCGAAATCAAAAACAGAGAAAAGCAATAAAAAAAAGTGATTGATTCACTTGGCATACAGCTTTTATTGATAGCCAAATTTATTTGGTAACACCTACCATTTTGGCCATAAGGTTATGTTTAGCCTACACAATGCATTGATATGCACACCGATAAATCTAATGCTATAAATTGAATCTACGACAACAACAAGCTGAAAAAGGTTTCGTTCAATCAGTTTGCTGTCAGTCAGTCAATCAATCTATCCATAATTTCATTCAAGAAAAATAGGTAATATTCATCTCCCTCCCCCCCACCTTCTTCACTTGCTATATTTCTCTTCTTCATCTACTTCTACTTCGTCTAATGGTAAAGAAATCAAATTTCGAAAATGTTGCTTTTGCGTGAGTTTCACTTAGTTCCGTCAAGTTTGCGTTTGTTGGGCAAATAATTCAGCAATCATCGAGTTAACTTCGCATTAATTTTGCATTTCACTAAAACGCCCAATAAATTGTTGCGGTTTGCTCTTTCCATACTTCCCTTATCCCCCGTTCCACTATCTATCATTGCCATTCCGCCTCCTACTACTACTACTACAATGTAAGCTCATCAAAGATTCAACATTCAACAACTTTGCCATCGCATTTGTGGCCAATTAGATGACATGCAAGAAAGGCAAAACTTTGCCAAAGTTGTATCCTTGCTCAGCAGGATATAATATTATATATATCTGTATGTAGAGCTATATCTAGTATATGTCTATATAGTATATTTATGGGGCATATTTATGGTTAAATCGTAGCCTTGTTAATCGTCTTGACACTTACAAATTGTTTGTCACGCGCCACTTCAACAACTGTTGTCACCTTCATTACATGACCTGCACCCTGGTTCCCGCAAGGTTTGTGCATCCCCAGCAGCAGCATATGATTTATATATGAAAACATATAGTAAGTATATGGGCTGGCCATGCGGTCGCATGACCCAAATCTAAAGTGAAAGTGAAAGACTCATGCGAGCTGTGTAAACGTAAGCTTAAGCTTCAGCTTTTGAGTCATGGACAAAAAAATCTGAGCTGAAGGTGAAGCTATCTTTTTGCTTTCATAAAGATAAAATAAAAAAATGATAAAAATATATAAATTAAGCTTCAAGTGAGAAATAAATTTATATACATGAATAAGAGAACAAACACTGTCTGTAAATTATTATTATTTATTATACTTCAATTTTTCAATTCTTTGTTTTATATTTTCACAATAAATGTTGAAAACATACCCTACTGTTAGTACTTTAGAAGATTTGTCAGACTCTTATACAAAAAAAAATTAATAAATTGCTTGACTAATAATAAATAAACAATATTTGATTATCAGATAGAGGAGCAGCTAATCTTTATTGTGCTATAGACATGTGGTCACAGACACGAATAAGATTCTTTTAAAAAAAAAAGACTCGACAATTTTATATCTTATCTTACAATAAAAATAAAATCGAAACTGAATGAAAGTAAATATTATTAAGAAATCAGAAAGCAAAGTTATCATCGACGTGGCAAAAATGTCATACACTTAAACACATCAATGAAATAAAAGTCTAAATTCAGATCCTGTAAGTTTTAGCCCAACAAAGAAAACATTTTTTCATACAAAATTCACATTTTGAACGTTTTTTCCTATATCAGCTATATTTATGCTGATTTTTCGCTGCCAAAACTGTTACCTCTAGAAGAAAATGCAATCATAAATAAGAGTGAAAAGTTCTCGACGAAGATTTTATACCCTTTGAAACTTTATGGTTCGCATTCGCCCTCATCCAGTGAGTCATCCTTTAGTATGTCAAGAGTAATCTCAAGGTAATCTTGTAAAAACTTAAGACGAATTTTTCTTTCCTTTGCGTGTGAATCTAATTCTAAAATATGTTTTACATTATGAATGAAACAACCCTTTGAAATAAGCTTTAATTCATGAAGAATTGGAACACCCTTAGCCATAAAATCGTCAAAGTTTTATTCGTATTCCTTTCTAGCTTTCTCTTTTATAGTTCTCTGAACTATTGATGTCGTTAATGTATTGTGTTCTATTTTAAATTATTGAAGATTATTCCGCATCCTTAACTAGGGACTCCTATTGCTGTATTATTATTTTTGATATATCAATATATGATTGATCCAAATCCTTACACTGAACAAACGATCGTAGCACACTCAAGCTCGTCTTCAATTCAGCCAAGTTTAACTTTACAAGTGACTGTTGGGCAAGAGTCTTCAATTGATCTTTGAAGCTCAAAGCTGGAGAGGCACTTACAAGGCCCTACGTATGGTAATTTAATTGTTATTAGTGTCCTTGTATTATAGATTCAAGAACATTTACCAAAATAGAGAGATAAACTACTAGCAAGAGACGCATCTTTATAATTTTATAAGTAAACTGAACGCAATTAGCGCAGGCATCCAAATAATATACCATTTCGATCAGTCATTATCAAAAACAAAGCTTCACCTAATTAAACTACTTATCACTATTCAGATTTATTATTCCCGGTATCCAAAGGGAGGGTACAGGGGGTATAATGACTTTATAAACATATCACATATCTGTCCCTAGTCCTTAACACTTATTTTTCACACACTATAGGACCTGGAGACTCCAAAACTTGTATTTGTAGTTGTATTTGTTACTGATAGATGAAGTTTATTTTGGATTTCAATTAATTTGATTATAAAGCAGCGCACTACAAGTAATACCTAATATAAATTTGAATTTTACCCAATATAACATTGGACAACACAAGGAAATGCAATTTTTGAATATTCTATTATTACAGTTGAGGAACTTCTCGTTGTTTTTATTTACATCTTTTTTAACTTTTATAAATTCTAAAATATTTAAATACAAACAAAAATATAAATCCAGGGCTGTCAACCGCATATAAGACCATATATCGCCTGTTCGTAATACATACAATAAAATGAAATAGCAATTGAGGAAAGCTACAATCGCATATAATGGAAATATGTGTTGGTAGGAAAGTGCGTCACTAGCAGTTGATTGTCAATTAGAAAATTGCAGTTACAAGACAGGTAAATGGCAACTAACAAATTGCCAGAACAAAAGTTAATATATATAATTATATATATAGATAGCAGCAATAATATGTCTGTCCGTATGTCTGTCAGTATGTGTTCGTGTGTTTCTGTTTGTGGTCGGAGTGCCCGTTAAATTGTGTTAGAATATGCAATCTCACTAATGATCCAATTAAAATGATGGCAAAAGACTTTCACCAGAAGCCAACGCATATATCCGTTGACGTTTTATTGAATATGCAGAGAAAGGGACGGACAGCGAAAGGAGTAAAGGAGCATATGGTGGAGCACATAAAACAGAGGTACACTTACAATAGCAATCTGAAATTCAAGCAATGCAAGGACATGAAGGACATGGCCAACACGAAACACACACGAACATACACACACACACACATATCGTCAGTCTGGGAAACTGACAGTCAAATGCCTGTTATTCGCGGTAGTTCTGGATCGGATCAGTCTACTCTTGACACGCAAGGCGTGTTCAAAATTACATTTTTATATTCTGTATACACATAAAAAATTGTCTAAAATATAGAGTATAATATTATTTACAGTATATTATATAATGAACATAAGAATTATTGAGAATTATAGAAATTCGACATAATTTTAATAATAGAGTGAAACTATTAGTCACTATAGTAGATCTTTAGCAAATATTAAAAAATTCAATGTTGAGTATACCATGCTATCCAAATATATATATATATATATATATATATATATATATATATTTTATATATACATTTTATAATTTAAAATTTAAATTATATTCCATATACTTGAATCTTATGTTATTTTGTAAGACATTCTCTTCTTAATGTTACTAAAAATGAAATGCAAATTTTATTATAAATATTCAAGTAAATTGTTGTTGAGCATATTTGATTATACTCAATTACAGGGTATATTATAGTTAGTATCAATGCATGAATTATTTTTTTTAATTATAACAATTTTGCAAAGTGAAGTTCAGTGAAAGCGAATCGACTCCAAACCTGGCCCAATGAAATGACGCGCTTCTTTCATAAATATCTAAGCAGCTATGGATGGCATGACGCCATCATTGTGCTAACAGCTAACAGTCAGAATTCTTAGCGGGCTACATATTCGTATTTGGTGGCTGGCCCTATGCTTTTAGCATGATTCAAGGTCGGCAGGAGCGCCGCTACTATATACAATATATAGTCGATCCATTGACTAAGTCCAGTTGGTATTGTAACATTGCGAGCTTGAGCTATTATTCTGCAATTTTCTTGTTATTTTACCGAGCACTTCAATTCCACAATCTCTAATGGGGTTGGCCTTGACTCTGTTTACACAAATGTCCATCAATATTGTGGACAGTGACGGTGACAGCGACAGCAACAGCAACAGCGACAGTGACAGTGACAGGAAAAAGAACAGGTACAGATACAGTTAAAGGTAACATTATAGAGAAAGGAGTATATCTACATACAATATAAATACAATGTGTTTGTGTATCTGTATTGAGTTTAACCCATCCAAAGTTAATAGAAGCATGTAAATTGTCTTTCGCTGTGCACGCTGTGGGGGTCAACATGTGACAATATACATATAATTGACAGCTGAATTGGACAATCATTAATGTTGTGCATGACAAGGTATTATCTAATATCTAAACATCTATAATACGCAGCGCATAGCGCTTAGTCAAACAAACCCAACGCAACGTCGTCCCTCATAATTTCCATAGAAGCGGCGATTGTCATATAAATTCTCTTTTAATTTCTTTCCATTAGTCAATTTTTTGACTCATTTTCTTTCAAGTGATTCAAATGATGCGTATGATTTTATTCAATTTAAATTAATCAAATAAAAATAATATTGAATCATTTTTAAAGGTTTCTTAGAACATAAATATATCATAATATATTTTAACTAATTTTTAATATATACATATGTATATATATATTTTTAGTAGAAGTAAAACAAATAGAATTTCTACTGCTACATTTCATACTATAAAAAAAAAAATAATTATCTTTATTCATTTTTTTTTCTTTATTGCAGTGAAACTGAACGTTATAAAAGAATCAAATGGCAAGATGTGCGTGTTGGTGATATAGTTCATCTGTCGAACAATGAGACAGTACCTGCCGATATTCTGTTGCTGCGCACGAGCGACCCTCACGGGGTATGCTACATTGACACATGCGACTTGGATGGTGAAACAAATCTGAAACGTCGTGAGGTATGTGAGGAGTTATTGTGGTTATCTCTATAGCTACTGTATCTCTCTTTCTTTCTCATTGTCTTTCTCTTTCTGTGTGTGTGTGTATATGAGGGGGAGAGGCCTCCCCTCTCTCACTCTCTGTGTCTGTAGTCTACGTGAGCGATACGTTATTTCTACATTTTTTTGTACATATTTTCAATGGCATTTTCAGCATATTATATTATATTATTATTTTATTATTATTATTGTTGCAGGTTGTACGTGGCTTTACAGAAATGCAGAATATATTTGTACCCAGCAAATTTATGAGTCGCGTGGAAGCGGATGCGCCAACAACAAAGCTATATAGATTTCATGGGGCCTTAATACATCCAACTGGAGAGCGTGTACCCATATCGACCGAGTGCCTTTTATTAAGAGAAAGTAGACTGAAGGTACGAAATTTTATAATTAAATAATAATCAAATAATATTTCAATTATTAATGTTACAAATAATGAAAATTATAATAATAATAATATTTCATACATAAATATTTAATATAATCAATTATTTTTGACTTTAGAATACGGACTACATTGAAGGCATCGTTGTCTATGCCGGACATGAAACGAAGTCCATGCTGAATAATAGTGGTCCAAGGTACAAGCGATCCCAGGTGGAACAGCAAATGAATATTGATGTGATATGGTATGTATATGAAAACTATAGAAATTACTCTTAAACTATTTTTATTTAAGACAATACTTTAATATATTGATTAGTATATGAAACATTTTTAGCTCATTGATTGATTTTGAGACGGATATGAGCTCATTGACTTGATTGTTGCTCTTATTGATAAAGAAATATATTTTTTTTTACTTATTTACTTTACGCTTTCCGATTCTCCTACTGTTTATTGCACAGAGATAAATATTTAATATATAAATTCCTACAGAGATTAAAGAAACCTCAATATGATTTTTGTTTTGCTTTTGTCTGAATGAAGTCAAGTACACTTTCATTATTTTCAAGACTGATGTTATGTATCGATTAGTCTATATATAGAATAAATATACAATTATTGATACCATGATCTTGTGCATATTTTTTTTCTGCCATATCACATTTAAACAGCAACATTCTTATAAATATAAAGACTATGAAACAAACAGTTAAGTTTCATGATAAGATATCGTATAATCAGTTTTCAAATGATTATTTAAAAAGCTAATTAATTACTTTATTAAAATGGCTTTTGCAATAAGCTAAGTATTAATATTACTGCGTACTTAATAATATTTTAGTTATTATTAATGTTTTGATTATACAAAGAAATAATAATTATAAAATAGTAATGAGAGGGGAAATTTCATCGAATACAATGTTGCGAATATATGTATTATCTCAAAGATTATCTTAAATATATAATGTAATTTTTAAAGTAATATTTATACTCTTGCAAAGGGATTATTAATTTTAGCCAGCAGTTTGTAAAGATTATAAGGGGACATGACAGATCCAAGAAAGTATAAATCTTCATGTTCAGTATCAATAGTCGATACTCAATTTGCATGAGCGTCTGTTGCGACGCAAATAAGTCTCCCATTAATGATAATCCCAATAAAAGCATCTCTTGCCATTAACTATAAATCGGTTCCGTCCAGATTGAACCACTGTATAATATAGTTGTCATGGGATAGATCGGCAAAAAGAAGAAATTGTTCTTATATTTCTTTTTTTTGTGAACCCGAAACTTACAGGATGTGTATTTAGTAACTACTATATCATACAACCAAAATAGGAACAATCGGTGATTCTTTTTTTTTACTCTCTATGTTCGACTATATGTAAAGTATATAAATTCCTGATTTGCATCAACAATTCGTTAACAAATAAAATCGTGCTCAATCTCAAAACTTTATAGACAAGACCTTCTTATAATAATATTCATTCAACAATAAAGAATTAAATTGATGTTCTTTGCTTTTTTTTTGCAGGTGTGTGATAATATTGTTGATCCTTTGCGTTGTTGGCGCCATCGGCTGCACCATGTGGCTGCGCTCATTTGTTAACTTCCCTGTACCTTATTTACCATTTAATGTTGATCCTGCCTATGAAGGAATGCTTACCTTCTGGACATACATAATCATATTGCAAGTGATGATACCTCTGTCACTGTACGTGACAATTGAATTATGTAAAATATTGCAAGTGTTTCACATACATAATAATATTGATTTGTATGATGCCGACACTAATAAACAGACAGAATGCCGTGCCATGAATATAACTGAAGAATTAGGTCAAATACAGCATATATTTTCGGATAAAACTGGCACACTGACCGAAAATAAAATGATCTTTCGTCGTTGTGTTGTAAATGGTTCCGATTATAATCATCCACCATCGGAATTGGAGAAATTATATGCCAAACCAGGGGCACCAGCTCCACCATTGATACCCAACGAAACGTTAATCGATGATCTGACGCGTTTCAATGGTGTTGGCGCTGCCGCATATCTAACACCAAATGCACAACGCATACAGGAATTTTTGGTCGTTATGGCCATTTGTAATACGGTGATTGTGAGCGCAGCTCCTCATCGTGATCTCATGAATGCCAGTGGCATTATTGAACTGCATCAGAGTAGCAGTACTATGACAACAGATTCGCCAAATGCCGCTGGCATTAAACATCTGCGATCACGTGGTAAAATGTTGACAACAACAACAACTACGACAACGACAACCATATTAAATGGTGGTCCTGGTGGTGCACAACCCACAGCTATGGCTGTGCCAGCTGATCGTTATACAAGACTTGCTGAATCACGTTCTGTAACACCATCACCGCCACCGAATTTAATATTTGCAATGCCAGCGCAGAGTCATCAACCAACGTTGTCACCTATCAGCAGTTCACCCGAATCCACACCCAATTCGGAGTCACCATCGCCGCCCATGAAGAACAAAGTGCTGTCCAACAGCATCTCACCAACTGGCCGAGCCAAGGCAGTCTTTAATTCAAAAATCACAAGCATAGCTACTTTTCTCAATGCCAAGACCCAAGGCAAGCGACTGAAGATGAAGTAAGTTAATGAAGTTAACCAATACATTTACTTATATGTATGCATTATAATCACATTTTCATTTCTTACTTTTATAGCCCCATAAAAACGCAAACCATTTATAGAACAGCCGATGGACGTCCATTATATGAGGCAGAGAGTCCCGATGAGTTGGCGCTAGTCAATGCCGCCTACAGCTATGATTGTTGTTTACTTAATCGAAGTCCCAATCACATACTGGTCAGCATGCCAACATCGGCAGCAACAGTAGAATATGAGATACTTAAGATTCTACCCTTTGACTCAAGCCGCAAATGTATGTCGATTGTGGTACGACAGACGGGGAGTCAAGAGATTGTGCTATATACAAAGGGTGCGGATAGTTCAATTATGCCAGTGCTTGCGCCTTGTGCACACAACAGTCCTGAAGGTAATTTGATAAACAATACTTAACAAGATTCTATTTATACTTTACTTTAACTGATTTCTGTTCTTAGGTTTACTACGTGAACAGACACAACAACAATTGGATCGTTATGCACGTGAAGGTTTACGTATTTTAGTTATGGCCAAACGCACTTTAAATGCTGCTGATTATACGGATTGGTGGGCACGTCATCAGGATATTGAAATGTCGCTAGAGAATCGTGAACGACGATTACGCGATTCATTTGCCAAACTCGAAAGCAATCTAACACTGTTGGGCGCCACTGGCATTGAGGATCGATTACAGGATGGTGTACCAGAAACCATAGCATCATTACTTTCTGCAGGCATATCAGTTTGGGTGCTGACGGGTGATAAACCGGAAACTGCTATAAATATTGCCTACTCGGCAAAGTTATTTACACAGCAAATGGAGCTGATCAAGTGCGTAAATTTAATAAAAACAAATTAAATAATAATTAACATTTATTTTTTTTCTTTTTACTCTTATGCAGACTTACTGCACGCTCACGAGATGCTGCTGACACTGCAATTAATTTCTATCTGACGGAGATGCGTAATGCAAAGGCAACCACATCGACGGGTTACAGTCTGACACCGCGTGCCAAGCCACGTGCTTTAGTTGTGGATGGCAAAACTTTGACCTTTATACTAGATGCAAAGTAATTATATTTTGACCATAATTTATAAACTATACTAAACACTTTTCTTTTCTCTTAGATCTAAATTGATTCTACCGTTCCTGAAGCTAGCCAAGAGTTGTGCCTCAGTGCTTTGTTGTCGTTCGACACCATTGCAAAAGGCATATCTTGTCAAAGTGGTCAAGGAGGAACTCAATTTACGCACACTGGCAATTGGTGATGGTGCCAATGATGTGTCTATGATACAAATGGCTGATGTTGGTGTTGGCATCTCTGGACAGGAAGGCATGCAAGCTGTGATGGCTGCAGATTTTACACTTTCACGTTTTCGTTATCTTGAACGTTTGTTACTCTCGCATGGCTATTGGTGCTACGATCGTTTGGCACGCATGATACTCTACTTTTTCTATAAGAATGCGGTAACTTGAAAAAAAAACAAAAAATTACATAATAATATTTTAAATAATTTACGGTTATCAATTTTTTTGCAGGCCTTTGTGTTTCTAATATTTTGGTATCAATTGTATTGCGGCTTCTCCGGCTCTGTAATGATGGACCAAATGTATTTGATGCTTTATAATTTACTCTTCACTTCACTGCCACCATTAGCAATTGGTGTCTATGATAATCGAGTGCCAGAAGATTTATTATTAAAGAATCCATATCTTTATAAAAATGTAAATTTATATACAAATTTATAATGTATACAAAATAATTATAATATGTAAAATTTGTAATATTTTTAGGGTCGCTTGGGTCTTGTTTATAGACCGCATGACTTTTGGCTGATATTATTAGATGCTTTGTATCAATCACTTGTTGTATTCTTTGTTGCACTTTGCGCATATGCTGATTCTGATGTTGGCATTTGGGAATTTGGCACAACAATTACAGCGAGTTGTTTATTTACGAATTTAGTACACGGCGCCATTGAAATACGTTCCTGGGTAAATTATTATATATAACATATAACAAAAATATATATATAATAAATTTCTAACTATCTCTGCTTAGACGATACTGCATGTCATCTCAATAGTATTGAGTTTAGGCTCATTCTATTTCTTTTCCATTGTGTACAATTCAATGTGCGTCAATTGCTTTAATTTGCCATCGACATATTGGGTAATCTTCATGTGTTTTGCATCATCGGTGCACTGGCTGGTCATATTGTTATCCACAGTGGTCGCTGTATTGCCACGGTAAGTTATTATTATCTATTATCTTCAACTTTAAAATATTTCAACTCATTATCATTGTTTATCATTATAGACTGCTGTTGACTACAGTGCGAACTTCAATCTATCCAGATGATAGCACCAAAGTTATATTACAACACAAACGTGAGCGCAGCAGAGGTGAGGGTTTGTTAGTTACATGGTCTCGCTCAACGTCAGCCTCGTCAATTTATAGGTAAAAGGCACAAAATATGAGTATAGTATATAGAGAGTTCATCTGCACGATTTGTTATACAAGTTTAATAATTTTATTATTATATATGCATGCATGCAGCAAATATAGCTTTTTTTTCTACATTTTTCTAATTTATTTTTTTTATTATTATTATTATTATTCTTATGATTTTGTGTCCTTTTATTTATAATTTGTAGTGTGCCAATTATTTTCACATTTCTTTCACATTTAATAATATTTTTCTGCTTCCATTATAGAATCGCCGATTATGGGTCTAAGAATCAGATTATAACAACAATTACCTGATGCAGCGCCAAGTTAAGAGATAAAATAAAATTACAAACTACAACAAAAATACAAATAGAAAAACAAAAAAATAAAAAATATACTAAAAAAAAAACAAATCACTAAACCTTATGCTAACACATGTGCTTTCTGTTTAAACAAAAGAAACAATTTGTGGCCTTTCGACACCGATTAATCTATAATTTAGTTTAATATTTAGTTCAAATAGTAAAACAACAACACAACAACAAACAACAAAAAAAAACTCTCTAGTTTCTGAAATTCAATTAGAAATTAATAATTAAATATTAATTAGTAGAAATTTAGATTCAATGTAATTGTAATAACTATTGTTTATTATTATTATTATTTTTTTTGTGTTTATCATGCTAATTAATTAATTAATTATTTTAGTTAAAATTTTTGCCTTTATATTAAAACGCATCAATGAGAAACAATTGCTACAGTTAATTATCTATATACAATTTGTCTATATTTATATATATAAATATATATATATGTCCTTTATCATAATTTATAAATATTTATTTGTATATAAGTAGAATGTTAGTATATATGTATTATATATGTATAGATATATATATATATATATATATATAGATACATATAGCCAGCCACAGCTAATTAGCAATTATTATTATAAAAATGAAAAAAAAAAAACAAAAAAATATTAAATATGTGTGCGTGCGATCTATATAGATTATCACATATACAAATAAATCTATATATACATATGTATCACGATTAAAAAAAAAAAACAAAACAAAACGAAACAAATGATAAATTTTAATACTGGACAATTGAAACAGAACAGAACTTCAGTGTTTAATGTTCGTGAAAAGGCTGTGATTCTACACTCATGAGAAATATACCTAATATTTAAGCAACAAAAACAAAAATAAAAAATAAATAAAAAAAACAATTTACATACTTACAAGAAACACACATACACATACATAAATAAATAAATATATATATAATTTAGTCTCATTAATGCAAAATATTATTAAATAAAACGTTTTGTCGTTTATTTACTTAATTTTTGTTTTTTGTTTTTTTTTTTTTGTGTGAAATTTGTACTTTTTTTTGTAGTTTAAAAAAGAAATGAGAAAAACGATGAAAATTATACTATTATTCATTAATTGTTCTAAACTATTTACCTTAAATTGTATGTAGATCGTTTCCAGAGAGAACAATATATATATATATATATATATATATACATATATAACAAAATTGCAATAACATAGTGTACGTAAAGAAAATAAAATGATAGAAAAACAAAAAAACAACGTTAGCTGAATATTTACATTGTTGAAAAGCAAAAAAATCATTAAATGAAATAAATGTATATTTACTTAAGAAAATCAAAAGTGATTTATATTTCAATTTTTTTTTTTTTGTAATATAAACGGTAAGTGAAAATAAATGTAGAAGAAAATGTTTAATTTTATTACTGGAACAGTGGTGGCTAAAATAATGAGCATAGAGAGCATATCAATTGAAACGCAGAATTGAATTCTTTAAAATTGGTGTATAAAAATGTATATAATTTATTAATAAAATATATATTGACGTAAACATATATATAACATATAAAGTGTATAATTAATTAATAATTAATGCTGCTTAAAAATAAGCGCTTATCAAAAACAACAACTAATATCCCAGAGAATTTGGAACTATAGATGAATATATTATAAATTCCATATACTATACGACTTTAACATTATAACACTACGATGTTAAAGACTTTTTCGTTTCTTTTCTTTTTTTTTGTAACTAAGAGCTAAGATGATTAACTGGTATCCGTGTGAGATACACCAAGATTTGCATTACCAAGAAAATCAAGCTCTGCGCATTTCGAAATCACACGTCCAATATCGTAGGGCAACAAGGCAACTTCAACATTTGCTGCCGGTTGAGGTAGAGTTTCTATTACTTGTGATGATGCCTGCTGTTGCTGTTGTTGTAATTTAGCAGAAATTGCACGACGTACTAGCCTCTCGATAAACATTCTCAAAACATGGGCAAGTAATGTAAGTGCAAGTGATTGAGATACACCTGGCACACACTGTTCAGTATCGAGAGTAATGCCCACATCTTTACACATATCACGCACCAGCTGTGTGGCTGCTTCCAGTTCTACTGGTGGCGGTAAATAAAGCGTCTGTTGTTGATATTTACAATTATTTGATAGATAATCCGCAAACGAACGTACACGTGGCTTGGGGCAATCCACGCTAAGCACATCAATTTGCTGTTGATCATCCAACTGTTGCTCGCGACACTGCAAACGTTTTGTTTGCTGTCGTAGCCAGTTATCTAAATGTATGCCAGGTGTAACACTGCAGTAGGCCAACAGTTGCGATTGTGGATCATCCTTTAGTTGCTGTTGTACACGTTCCGACAATGGCGCCAATGCAGCGTTGTTTGCCTTCTCACGACTTACAGTAAGCATCTTTAATGGCGGCGTATAGCCATGAATACGTGCAAAAGACATAATCTCACGCACGCTCCAGAAATACTCTTTGCCATTGGCATGCAGCTGCTGTAATCGCATATGTTGTCGCATGCAACGTAATAAAGCACGAGCGCGCATATATTCAAAGAAGCGTTGCCTCAACGCTGGTTGCGCCACAAAAGATGACAGCGTATGGCTACCAAATGGAAAATCTTTCCCCATAGAGCAATACGTCAATGGCAAACGACGTAGCAGAAATTCAACTGCACTGCGCATACTTTGGAAGTGAATGCCATTGAAAAGTTGCTCCAGATTTAATCGTTGACTCTGTTGCACTGGCGGCATCAATATCAATTCGTGCGAACTCATATTCGCATAGCCATGATCATGTTGGATACACTGCAGGAGGTACCAACGCTTTGGCAAAGATTGCTGTTGTCTCGACTGTTTGAGTAAACTTAATTGCGGCTTAAGCAGCGATTGCTGTTGTCTTGCTGCCTGTTTAATCTTTGACTGCAACGGATCAATTATATAAAGTTTGCCTTCCTTTTGAAAGATAACATTCTTAGAACTTGACTTTGGGCCATAACCATTTTGGAGCTGAGGTCGCCGATTGTTGCCATTTGTACTGATCATTGACGAATGGGATGCGCTGAAGGCATGTAAAGCATCCACAGAATTAACTCGCGGTGTAACAGTTGTTGGTGCTAGCTTCTT
This sequence comes from Zaprionus obscuricornis, assembly GCA_037044475.1. Taxonomy (NCBI): domain Eukaryota; kingdom Metazoa; phylum Arthropoda; class Insecta; order Diptera; family Drosophilidae; genus Zaprionus; species Zaprionus obscuricornis. Next base: position 24,671 of record JBAMBR010005595.1, on the reverse strand, counting down.
GGGACTGCTAAGTTTTAGTGGCTCCGATACACGTAATGTGGGTTCAATTTGTTCAATGTCATCGCTTAGCTCGATTTTATTAATGCAGGCAAACAAATTATCATCCAGTTCTTCTTTGTTTTGCGTTATAGAAATAGTGCGGGGTTTCGAGTTGTCTATCACTGCAGGAAACTCTCTTAGCGTAGGTGCAGGTGCTGGCGTTGATATAGATGCAGATGCTGGTATTGCTGTCGGAGTAGTTCCAGCTTTTGATACAGTTGCAGCTGCTGGTGTAGGTTCCCTTTTGATCTCGGCCACTCCATCAGCTCGCAACCAAACCTCAACAGTCGTTTCACCGCCCATCGTATGCAGTCCACACATGGTCTTATCCAGCACAATAGTGTGCACTAGCTGTACGGGCTTCTGCTGTAGATGCTCCTGAAAGTATAATTGAATGCGCATGGGAAATTCTCCCCAGCCGCGTCGTGTCAACTGAAATGGCGGAGAATGCACATCCACAATATCGTTTGGACGATACGAGTGATGCAGTTGAAAGCGAACCTAAAAACAAAGATTTGGTTAAAAATTATGGAACATTGATCATATATCATCATATGTAAAAGCAAACCTTCTTAAGATACGCCTCGGGTGGCTTTGGTAGATTCTTGCCCTGCACATAGACCAACCATTTGTAAGCAAGCGCTTGATTTGCACCATGTACATCAGCATCAGCGCCACCGCCAACATATTTTGATGTATTTCCCACAACAAAGTGAAATTTATTTTTGTTATTAAGCCTTGAGGCATTCAGAGCTGGGACACTGGGTGTATGGCACGAATGGGCTTCAAGTTCCAATTGTCGTTTGTCTGCTGCCTGCTTGCTGGTGCTTGGCTGCTCATCATCATTATCAATATGATTTCGCCTGCTTACATCCGGTTGCGTTTGTTTCTCCTGTTCCTGAGAATGATCCGTGACAATTCCTTGCTCGCGTATTTTCTGTTGGCGTCGACGTTCGGCTCGTCGATGTGCTGGATTACGCAGTCGTATAGTCTGCTTGGCCAGCGTTGCGGCTGTACGTTCCGGCAGATGTAACTGAATGGGTGCAGGGCGTTTTCCAACAATTTTCTTAATTGCTGGATGCAGAGGCAGCTGTGGTCCTGCTGACTCAACGCCATCTCCGAAAAGACTGTCAGCGGAACGTATCTTTGAAACATCGGCAGCTGTTAGTGGAACCTGTTGCTTTTTATAGTATTCGCTCACGACATGATAACGGAGCTTGTCCAACAACTGGCGCGCCTGCAACAGACGCCCATCAATTTCGCTCAACTGTTGCTCCTTTAAGGACAATTCCTTTTGAAATTCAGTGCGTATAATTTTTTGTATACGTTTCAATTGCGCCACGCTGTCAACAGTTGGTCTAGTCGTTGGCGTCGCATCCGATGGTTGCTGATCAATATCTTCATCCGTATCTTCTGCTTCCTGTTTGATGCGTTTCTCTTTAGAGGCATTCGAATCAAATCCATAATCAGGATCATGATACTCGCTAAGCCTACGTTTCTTTGGCGTTATCGTTTTTGTTATTGGTATTGTTATTGCTACAGTTGTTGTTGTTGTTGTTTGCGACTTTGACGACGACGACGCCGCCGTCGATTTCTCCATGTGCGTGCGAACAACAATGTTGTATGAATTAGTGGCACAGCCACAGGACTGATGATATCACCTGTTTTCTACAGGAGATGACTTAATAATACTTTGTAGCTCTTTCTTGCACATTTATAGCGTTATTTTATTTGTTTATTTACCTATTACCAAGCTGCACACAAGCTGTTGGTAAATAAACGCGCAAAAATGTTTATGCTAAACTGTTGATATCATATCGAAAAATCGATATATGGTTCTATCGACGTGTATGACACTTAAATGAATAAGGTAACTCCATGTGCATTAATTTCAAACAAAAAAACTATCTGTAACAATTAACAACTTTTCATATTTATATTTTAAGGCACATATTGACTAATTTTCGTCTCACAAAATTATTTCTCTATTTGTAAAAACTAAACAAATTATTGATTTTGTACCAGTGTAAAGTTCTTCACATTTTATCTCACATCTCTAACGACCAGACGACTTGAGTTGCTTAACACTGGCAAAATCATCTGTCTTGAACGCGCGAAAGAATTGCCAAGAAACGCATTAAAGTTTGGCAGTGATACTTACGTTTTGTAATTAATCTTCTTATAAACAAATCTTGAAATATGGTCGAACGCATAGAGGATTTAAATTTGCCCAACGCAGTTATTGCTCGTTTAATAAAGGAAGCGATACCCGAAGGCTCGAATGTGAGTAAAGAGGCGCGTGCTGCCATAGCAAAAGCAGCGTCTGTATTTGCAATATTCGTGACCTCTTCCTCGACGTCATTGGCACACAAGCAAAATCACAGAACAATTGCTGCTAAGGATATTCTACAGACACTTAACGAACTGGACTTTGAAAGTTTTGTTCCATCGTTAACTCAGGATCTGGAAGTATATCGTAAAATGGTTAAGGAAAAGAAGGAAAACAAAGCAAATAACAAGAAGGAGGCTAGCAGTGGCGATGCTGCCGGTAGTGGGACAACTCCAGCGGTAGCAGAACACGAAGAGGCTAATGAATAAATTTTGAACATCAATCGTCGATTTTGACCTAAGTAATGAATAATGTAGTTTAAAAACTACAGTGAACCGTCATAAGTTTGAACCAACATAAATTAAATATATTTATTAGTTTATATATATTTTTAAATATTTCTATTTACAATTTACACACTAGTATATAATTAAGAAAATGTCAAATTTATATATCAATAAAATATTTTTTTATAAGTGTAACTTGCCGTTTACAGTAGTAAGATTTTACTATACAAATATGACAAAGCATCTGTTAGCACATGCCCACTGTAAGTTTTGTGACTTTACCAACACTAGTTAATGTTTGTATTGAACCGAGCACATTTTTCAACACAGTCGCCGGCATTTTTTTGCATTCAGGTTTTTGCATGGTTTTAAAAGTATATTTTATATGTATTAAATATATATTATTATATATTAATACATAATGGGAGTAACTGGTCTTTGGAAACTTATAGAGCCATGTGGAAAGCCAGTGCCTGTGGATACGTTAGAGGGAAAAGTGCTGGCCATTGGTAATAAAACTTTGAGTTGATTTTGTTTTCGAAAACTTGTGAAATTGTTTATTTATTGTAATATTTATCTTATATTGTCAAATATAGATATATCCATTTGGCTGCATCAGGTGGTGAAAGGTTTTCAAGATAGCAAAGGATCTGCGCTGAACAATGCTCATCTTTTGGGTCTCTTCCATCGACTATGTAAATTGCTTTATTATCGTGTTCGTCCTGTTTTTATCTTTGATGGTTGCACGCCACAATTGAAACGTGATACAATTGTTAGCTACATATATACGCTATATAACAATATATATACTAAATAATTGATTTAATTATTATTAAACCACAGGCTCGTCGTCAGCAGCAGCGTAACAAGTTAAGCAATGAAGCCGATCGCATTCAAGCACTTTTGCTACAGTCCTTGGCCAAAGAGAAGGTGGTGCAACAGGCGCTGGGAGCAAATGCGGAACTGCTGCTGAAATCACCCAGCAAGCGATCAACTGCAGCAAAGTCTAATAAAAATAATGATGATGATTTATTTAAATTACCTGAATTGCCTGCTTCAACTAATGACCTGGATGAGAGTCTAGATACTGAAAGTGCAAGCGCCACATCAGACTCTTCCTTTGATGAGACGACAGCTCGTCATTCATATAATGCTAGTTTACAAGGAATTGATGTGCGTAGTCAACATTTCAAGAATCTACCAGCAGATGTACGGCATGAAATACTAACTGACATCAAGGAGACACGCAAACAATCTTCCTGGGGTCGACTTCATGAGCTGCCCGCACGCAGTGATGATTTTTGCAACTTTCAAATGAAGCGTTTACTTAAGCGGCGTGCCGTGCAAGAAAGTCTTGAAGAAGCTGAACAAGAAATGGGCGGACATACGCTTACTTATTCAGAGCTATCAGAGTTTTTCAGCGAGGAAGGTATTGTTACTCCCACAGCCATAGAGGAGAAAACACGGCAAATTAGCTCTGACGAGCATACAAGATTTCTGCTGGTACGTGATCTTAAAAAGAAAGCTTTAGAGGATAGCCAAAAGAAAGTGCAGATAAAATGTGAAACCATAAAAGAGGAAGAGGAGGAAGAAGTGGATGAAAAACCATGTTGCTCCAATAAGATAAAGTTATCCGAGTCCAGCAAAGAAATAAAACAAGAATTAGGCGAAGAATATGATACAGATTTAGCACTTGCATTGGCACTTTCACTAGAAGAAACGGGAAAAGTTTACGACGAGAAGGATTATGAATATGGAGCGGATCAAGATTTGCGCTTAAATCGCGAACAAAGTAAACAATTGCGTCATGCTGCCAAGGGACCAGCACGCTCCTATATGATTGAATATGGTGGCATGAACGATGAGGAAGTGGATAATATTATGGAAACAACACAACAATTAAACGATACACATGCATTGGAGTCTTTCTTGCAACTCACAAAGACAGCATCACAGTCAGAAATGGCAAACAATTCCATTGAAGAAGCCAAACAACTCTCGTTGGCGATCGAAGAGAGCAAAAAAAGCCTGATAAAAGCAGAAGCAGTACAAACAATAGAAGATAGCGATACGGACTCTGACTTGGAGGAAGTTGATGAAACACCAAAAAAGAAAAGTCTACAAATTTGTATCGATATTAAAGATCATCTCAACGATGATGATGATCTCTTTGCAGATATATTTGAAATTGAGAACGATAAAACTCGGAATGAAAATGTCAGAGAAATTGAAATTGCTGAAAATCAAAGCAAAAGGAATAATTTAATACTTGAGTCAGAGAAAAAAAATAAAGATCAGTTAAAAGCAAAAGATAATGAACAAGATCAAATAAATAATGAAATTGATGTTGAAGCTAAGAATCTAACAGATAACGAAAAGCTCGCGAATATACAGAAGAAACTCAATAAAAAAATGGAAAAGCCAGATAAAGAAACAAATATTGAAATTGAAACAAAAGTAAGCAAAGAAAGTTCAGATCAGTCCCTGAACGAGGATAAAGAAAATAAATCAAGTGAAATTTCAAGTCAATGTAAAGAAAGCGAAATTGAAGAAACATCACAGAAAGAAAATTTAGCGAAAATAGCAAGTGAAGAAACTTCTATGGAAACTATATTAATAACAGACAGTGAAAAGCAATTGGAATCCGATGAAGAAGCATCTACAAGAATAAATAAAAGTGATGCTGAAATAAAGAATATTAAAGATTCAGCTGCATCACTTAATTGCATACTTGATGAGCTAAAAAAGCAAACAGAAGATGTTAAAAATATTAAATTAAATATTACAGCAGAAAAGCCAACAGTTGCGCTTAGTTCCATACTTGATGAGCTTAAAAAGCAAACGGATGAAGTTAAGAATATAACTTTAGAATCCATAAAATTAAATCCTGTTATTGAATTATCCTCGGACGATGAGTCGTCAAAAGTGAAAGTTGCCCCAGAAAAATCAAAGGAATTTATTGAAATTTTTGAGAGTGATAATGAGAATAAAATTGAAACGAATCGCATATCGCCCAATAAAACGCCAAGTAAAAATAAAGCAATTACAGATTATTTTGAAACAAGTTATAAAATAAAACGTACACCAGATAAATCAGCAGAGAAAGATCAAACACCGCCAACAACTCCAAAAGTAGTTAAGCCCTTCTATACGAAGCGAACACCAAAATCGGGACGTAAACGTGCTGGAGAGGAGCTTAGTGATGAAGGTCCTTCACCTAATAAAAAACCTAGCAAAGCAGCCAAATCACTTTTCGATGAGGCTAAAGAACCAGAAAAGCCGCCATTGACTACAGAGGTAAAAAAACAAAATTATATATATTATATATAAACTTGTTCATTAATCGATTTATAATATTTCATTTGTGCAGGAAATTATCAAGGATGCAGCGGAATCATTGAAGGCACAAAGCACAGATAAGGAATTGCGTGAAATGGCCACGAATTTAGCTCAGGAGCGTCGAGATCTTGAAGTCGAACGTAATCGACAGGATCGTATGGGAATATCGATTAGTCAACGTATGAGCAATGATTGCCAGGAACTGTTACGTCTCTTTGGGATCCCGTATATTGTGGCACCAATGGAGGCAGAAGCACAATGCGCATTTCTCAATGCTATCGAATTGACGAACGGCACCATAACAGATGATAGCGATATTTGGTTATTTGGTGGACGAACTGTCTATAAGAATTTCTTTGCCCAAAACAAAAATGTGCTTGAATATCGCGCTGAGCAAATCGAACAAACATTTAACTGTAATCGCGGCAAGCTTATACAATTAGCTTGCCTTGTGGGCAGTGATTATACGACGGGTAAGTCTAGATCATATATTATAATATAAACCAGATTATCTAATACTTACTATATTTTACAGGCATACATGGCATTGGTGCTGTAACTGCTCTTGAGATAATAGCATCGTTTTCATCAACAGCAACACAACTAGATGCAACATCTTCGGCTGTGCTGTCTACTCTGGTCAAGTTTCGTGACTGGTGGCAGGCACATAAGACGTCCAATTTACCAATAGGCAGTTCGGCACGCCTGGCGCTGCTCAAGAAATTAAAGAATATCGAGTTACACGAAGGTTTTCCCAGCATGTCTGTCGTGGAGGCGTATATGACACCGAAAGTGGATGAAAGTCGTGATGCATTCAGTTGGGGCTCACCAGATGTGGAATCTATACGTGAATTTGCGCGACAATATTTTGGTTGGACAATCTCGAAAACAGATGAAATTCTGATGCCGGTCATGAAGAAAATCAGTGAGAAGAAAATTCAAGGTTCCATACTCAATTATTTTACAGCCAAAAGCGCATTACGTGTACAACAGCCGCAAGTTAGTAAACGTGTCCAAAAGGCAATCGATAAATTGTCTGGTAAGGCTGAAGATACTCCAGAAAAACCAAAACGTGCGACACGACGAACACGCAAAAAAACAACTGAAGTTGCTACTGTTGCTGGTGCTGCTGCTGCTTCTGCTGATGATGATGAAATAACAGCAGCAGCAACACGTCCCAAACGTGGAAAACGAAAGGCAGCAGACACAACAACAACAAAATCATCAACATCCGATGAGGCATCTACATCAACAAATGTCGCACCGAAACCACCTAAAAATGCACGCATACCCAACACTAAGGAAGTAATACCTCAAAGAGAAAGGGATTTGGAGCAAATGCGTCAGAATAAAGCCAAAGCCGCAGCAATTCTGAAAGCAAGTTCCAAAGGCAAAGCCAACAAATGAATTGAATGTGAAAATGTTTCTTAGTCTATAAATAAGCATGAGAAATGATTGTTAATTATATAAGTTTAATTAATATTATATTGTTATTAATTATTATTAATATTCTTAGCTTTAAGATTTATGTTTTTGTTTTTTTTTTTGTTTACACTTTATCAATTATTCGACTTGGAATATATGTCATGCTAAGAGTTGAAGCACTTTCAAATTTATTGTTTAAACTATAAATTAAACTTTTTTTAAAAAAAAAGTATAATGTCTCATAACATCATCAAACGTCATAAACATGTGTCTATGCATAAATATCGCGCAATCAGAAGTTTTCGAGAATTACGAAAAATTCGAATTATTTTGTCCGAAACAATAGCTCAGATATTAAGAAAACTACGTACAAGATCAGATCAATCAATAGCCGAACGTATCTTAAGAACATTTAAGAATTGTAAAACTTGGTTAAACGATTGCGTTTATCATTTGCCAATCTATAGTGATTTTGTTCCTACATCTGCTGGAATTAATTTTCATTTTACTGAAACATTATTGCACTATTATCTCCATCATGTCAAGAGACAAATTAGAGTTAATAGCCATATGCAAGGATGTTTCTGTTACAGACGATGTAGGAATGGCTTAAGAGCACTATTGATTGAAAATATGGAAACTATAGAGGATGCTATTCGAAAGTTGCAATTCTTTGTGGCAACAGCGAAACCAATTCCCATTAAATCTAATTGGGATACACTGTTTCTAGAAAGAGGGCTACAATCGAATGCTGTAATGACTGAATGTCAATCTATAAATGCATATAAGAAAGAAGCAAATAAGATTACCCAAAATCTGGTAAGCACTATAACTTGATCATAAGATTATTATAATATTAATAAATTGATTACATTTTACATTAATTGTATAGATAGCACACGAATTATTGCCAGCAAATTATTATATAGAGCGAAACGAATTTGGACAGATTGCAGAACCTAAAGAAAACTTAGCAATGATGCAAAGAAATCTCTTGAAAACACTCAGAAAACTTGAAAATGCTCCAAATAATGATCAAAACAGTGCAATTCAAGATGAACTTTGGAAGCGATTAATTAAATTGAGAGAATATGCAAGCACTGCAGATCCAAATCAAGACGCTACAATTTTTACGATAGAAAATAAACTTTTAAATAAACTGAGACAATCTAAAGACGGTCCTGCAGGTACACAAGAAAGCATTAAAGTTCGAGATAAGATCTGGAACCGCTTAACGTTGCTAAAAGACGAACATGTTAGCACATCGGATCGTAAAGATAGTCTTGCAAGTTTCGAGAAGGAAATCAGACACTTAAGTTCACCAAGTCGTAAAAAACAGTCGCAAGCTAAACAAGGATCATCTGGAGTCACATGGATCAATTGGTTAAAAAATGACAAGCATACAGATAAACCGGACGAAAATGTATTTTTCGACGTTCCTAAAATTAGTTCAAATAAACGTAAATCGTCACATAAAAACTCTCTAGATGAAGTGGAACCCTTGCTATCAGTTATATCTAGTCTTGAAGATTTGGAAGAATATCAGATAGCAGTACAAAAATATAGAAAAGGTTTAGTGGAAAAAACGTCTACAAAACAACATCATGAACATCATGGACATCATCATGAACATCATCATAAACAACATCAAGAACATCATCATGAACATCATCATAAACAACATCAAGAACATCATCATGAACATCATCATAAACAACATCATGAACATCATCATGGACATCATCATGGACATCATCATGAACATCATGATGAACATCATCATAAACAACATCATGAACATCAGAATGAACATCATCAAAAGAAGGTACGAAAATTGTCTTCTAAGATTTATGATAGTTTCGATAGCTTTGAAATTAAGTACGGAAGACATCCGCATAGCCAAAAATTAGGTAAATCCCAGATGAAACTAAGACCTGCGCATAATAATCATGATAATAAACATCAAATGACTAAATCAAGACACACACATAGAGATACTCATCTCGACATGCACCATCAAGATAATAAACATCAAATGACTAAATCAAGACACACACATAGAAATACTCATCTCGACATGCACCATCAAGATAAACTCCAATCGGAACATTCTGATTCCAATATTAAAGTTGATTCATTTGATGAGCTTACATTTCCAAAGGAGCAATCGTCAAGTTTTATAATACCAATTAAAAGACAAAAATCAGATTCACAATCGCAATCACAATCGCAATCACAATCGGAATCAGAAGGTTTAAAGTCAAAAAGAACTTCTCATAAATATAAGCAAGACTATTTTAAATCCCCTCTTCAAGTACTGAAGGAAAACAAGGCCTTTCTAGATAATTTCCGATTGAGAAAGCATAAGTCAAGAATAAATAAGACTCGTGAAGATATAGAGACAGATGGAACTACTAAACGATATGAATCGGATCCGCCCAGAATCGAGACTGTTCCTGAAGGTACTCAAAAAATAAAACGGAAATCTAAATCGAAAAAAAAATCAAAAATGAAAGAAATTGACTCAGACTCAAGCTTAAATTATAAAAAGGGAAAACTGAGAAGATTTTCAGATTCGGATGCACCATATAATAAAAATAGAACTAGCATCTTTAAAAGGCGCCAAAGTATTCTGTTAAAGAAAGGTGCCGAGACGATGACCGAGACAATGAATAAATTGAGATCTGAACCAATGAAGGAAATTGCCAAATTTGTTATAGATAAGATGGTCGCACCTAACTCAGGTTCGTTGACATCCTTGAGATCTCCAGGAAAGCAAAAACTATCGATTTTCTCACGGGATAACAAAGACGATTTGATGAGCAAAGTCTGGCAGGCGACGAAAGATCGATACAATTATATATTAAAGTATTACAAGCGTAGAAGTAACGATAGTATTAAAGAAGAATTGACAAGATTTTATATGAAACTGATGCAATTGAATCTAAATCGTGCCATGGAAACACATTTCGATGAGGATGAATTATATAAAACGAAGAGAATGCAGCTTAAAAGGGAGAAAGAATTACTTGCAAATTATATGTCTACGGCGAACATGGGTTTAGGTAGGGATGGTGTATTGAGGACCAATATATCCGAATTGCATAAAATGTTTTTTAATCTGGAAATTAATAAACTAAGAGCACCGCATGACGAATTCGCTCTGCGACGATTGTACAATATGATAATTTATCTGGATTTGCCTAGAGATGAAGCTGATGCACAAATAATAAGGAATTATTTAATCGATCCGCATCATTATAATGTTCTAATGCTTAGATTTAGTTCTGATATTGATCATCATCCATCTTTGTTGGCAAAGATTGAGATAAAGTTTGAGGAACTTATGAGTAGAATTGCTAGAAAGAAACGTCAAGATAAACTTTTGACTATGGATTTGCCACTCGAAATCCAAATAAAAACAGATGGATCCTCTAAAAGCTCTGGATTCAGAGACGACTCTATATTTAACAAGCAATATTTAAAAGCGGCCAGAGAAAAATGGGTTAAATATTTTGAAAATCTAGAAAAAACACCTGCGGAAAAACGATTAGCGGAACACCGTAGACAAAGACAACTCATGGAAGTGGAGGAAAGGAAAATCAAACGTCAAATGAAAAAAATACAGCGACAAAAATGCCAAGTGGCCCTGAAAAATCTTATTTCACTATATAAAGCACCACGATTAACTCATCGTATGCGCCAGGCTATGGATAACATAGCCGAGGAATCTAAATTAAGATGTGCAATAACTACATCTAATCAATTCCCTAAATACAATAAATGTAATGAAACAGATGAGGATACTGATTTCTATCCCTCTTCTTCAGCCGAAGAAAGTGTACATTTGGCAGATGTGTTATCACGCACTGCCTCTTGGACAAGTTGTTGCAGTAAATGTAGAAGAGAACAATATGATGAACCATCTTATACAGCGCTTAATAATTTCCTACGCACACAGGAAGAGATTCGTGCTTTAGGCAACGATATTTGTGATTTTACGGACTATGATGATTAAATAAAATTTTTAATAATACGAGAAACATTTGTAATATATAGACGGACGGAATTATATGAAAATATAGAAATAGAAATATACACATATGTGTGTTTGATCAATCGCTTCATTTGGTTTTCGAATTTCTTTTTTTTTTTACATTTTTCTTTTTACTTAATTCTCTATAACAGTTTTTAAAAGGCTAGATGCCCAAACAGTACAAATTATTATCACGACATCCAAAATAGATACGCCGTAATCTTGCAATGTAACATGGACTGGAGAAGAGTTCACCTGGCAGCTTATCCGACCATTGTTGTTCACCATTGCCCAGATTGGCCAATACAACGCGTCCATCGGTTGCACAACAGAATACATAATTTCCATTTGGTTCAATTGTTATTATTGTGGGTGTGGCATAGATAGCACCGCCCACATTCAATTTCCATTGTAGCTCAAATGATGCGCTATTGCCTCCAGTTGTCTTACAGCGCAGGCAATAAACGTGATGATCGATGCAACCAAAGAGCATGAAAGTATATCCCATATGTGTTGGCGGTGACTTGACAACAAGTGAAGAGAATATGTTGCCTTCGGCAGCAAATGTGGCAAGCTGTAAAGAAAGAGTTGAAGAATTTAATATATATACATATATAAAGAGTGAGTGTTCATAGAGATGTCTTACAATTTTTCCGCTATTCATATTACACGCATGCACCTGGCCAGTAACCTCAGCAAACGCAAATGTATTACAATCCAGCAGTGTAGGAGAAGCAAAGAGAGGCTGCTTGCACTTCTGAGCCCATTGAACGGAGCCATCGAAAAGTGAGACACGCGTATAGCCACCATCGAGTGTACAAATAATGATCGCTTGTTGTCTGGGCACTTCCATGGGACTGGCAAAGATTGCTTTCTCACCGACGCGCATGCACCACAGCACTTGCTGCCGTTCAGTCGATAAACACATGACATTATAATCGTCAGCATAGCTGCAGATAACAAGACGTGCACCATCCGCAGATAGAAATGGTTGTGATTTAATCATGCCACCAATTTCTATATTCCATTGCATTTCACCAGTCAACGGATTGAAGCCATAGAGGCAACCATCATAGCAGCCAACAACGGCAAGTTGCTCGCTAAGAAATGTTACCTTGCATTCAATGCGATCGGGTAACTTTAACATACTCTGCTCCTGACCTGTTACTGCATCTAGAGTTCGTAATATTTTCGAATGAGCGCCAACAGCCACATATCGTCCCTCGTATTGTGCGACGGAAGAATCGACACATTTACCAAAATTAATCTTCCAATGGAATTGAAATTTAATTATTGGTTTTTCAATGCGTTTGATGATAAGGCCACAATTAGTGCCACTGCAGCTGGCAATAGCTGAAGCAGCAGCAGCTTCAGCAGCATTAGGAGCATCACTAGCAACAGGAGTAGCAGCAACTATACCTAATGGTGGTTCCACTGGCTTTAGTTTGGTATTATGAGCAACTAATTTAGCTGTATCCAAAAAACTCAAGACAATACGCAGTGGTACATTCTCATCCAATAGTAACTCGAACAGATGTCGCTGCTCGTCATCTATGCACATCTGTAAACCAATCTCACGACACAGAGTTATGGCATGAAATGAAGTTCCACCAGCATGGCGAAAACTAAGATCGTAGCCACAGGGATTACTGGGTAAATTGCCAAAGTCTAATCGTTGTTTTTTCACCGCATGATCACCTAGTGTGTCCACACACTCGAGACGATCGTGTAGAAAATTCTTTAAAATATCCTGCGCCGGTTGTGCCAATATCGTGCATTCCTTGAGCAATAATTTTTTGTCCAATTTGCCATGTGCATCACAGGGGAAATGTTGGAGATAAACAAATCGATCTGGTTGTTCAGCTGCTGATAGTTTTGATAGTATATCAAATGTTTGTGCACGTTGTTGCACCTTTGTCTTTGGCTCTAAACAGCGAATGCAACAGATGAGCTTCTGTAGTTCTTCTTGCCATAGGCAACTGGTAAGCTCACTGCTATGCAGACACTTTTCAATCTTGCGCGTGATGAGACCTAAAACCATAAAGTACAAATACAGTGTAATAACAAATGTTTATACAGTGCAGTTATAACTTACCTAGACTAATGCGATTACCCGCACGTTTGACTACATCATTTGCACGTTCCTCGTACATTATGGAGGCATCTTCGCTACGACGCACCAAATCACCCGTGGCACGATAACAAATCGTATAATCCTTTGTAGCCACATCATCAATTTCAGGTATATAACAACGTCGCGTACCACTGCCAAGGAAAAGCTCACCACAGTCAACTTTTTGTTTGTTCTGATACTGTATAGCCAGCACGGTTTGATCATCTATGGGTGTGCCTAGAGGTACACGCGTATGCAATGACTTTAACACATGCATCATGCTCCAACAAGAGATCTCTGTAATGCCATAAATGTTGCATATGTGCTTTTGCAACAACACCTGTGGATCCATCCATGTGGACAACTCTGCATTTGATGGAAATGGTTCACCACCCAAAAGTAAAACTCTGCAAAATCAAAATAGATTTACTTGAAAGATAAAGCAATAATTGCTACTTACCTTAAAGTACTTGAGCTGCTCAATATTCTCTCGCGTATCGCTTTGGCACCAAATTGTCGAAACAATGATGGTGTCATTTGTAGTACAGTGATGCCTGGTGTCGTTACACTAATGGGAAAGAGTGCGTCTAGCACACGTTTAGGCGACTCACGCATCGTATAGTGGCTTATGAGGACAGCGGCACCATTCTGCAAGGCAAGAAAGAGTTCTACAACTGACGGATCAAAAGTGCAGGGTGTACCAAGATATATAACATCAGCCATAGATATATTCAGTTTTTGACTGTGGAAAAAAATGTTTATATTAATTATAGAAATCTTTAAAATTATAAAGTCTTTATTTCGCTAATCACTTCATCAATCGACGCTCTGTGTATACCATATTGTTGGCTTACTGTACTTATTTTTATGTACTTATAATAAAAACTAATCTGTCAAAAGTAACCCAATTGCAGTATAGTGAACATTAGAATAGATAAGAGTAAGCGTCATAAACATTTGCGGGTAATCTTAAGACTCATTGGACTTTAAAGTAAACAAAACAACTAACGAAACCCAAAAATAAATAATATATGTTAACTAAAAGTTAAAACAAATTATATATTAATGACCTAAACGCCACGCCTTCTAACTTACCTAAGCGCAATAACATTTGGTGCAATACATTCATAACGGCACCATGGATTAGCATTGGACCGGATTTAGTGCCAGTGGTTGTAATGGCATAGCACATATCGGGTGGCAGTGGTGCTTTAGCATTCTGGTGGCGGATCATTGTTTAGTATGTTTCAGTTTAAATAGTTTAAAATCCCTCATTGTGAATGGAGAAAGAATCGAGGCATGCAAAGTAGGTAGCACCCAACAGGCATATAACCGTTAACGATCAGATAATCAATGCCAGCTCGACACATCTGACCGTGTAGGGCCATTGACAAGATCATCTTATCGTTGCTATAGAAATGGCATCTGTGATTGAGTATACTAAAATTATAATGGAATTTCATTAGTTTAATTATTTGTGTAAAATACAATATACTTCATAGTTTTCCTATAGTCATTCTCATATATACATATATATATATATATATATATATATGTTTATATGGTATATAGACATATTGATATTCTACTCACGCTAGTGTTAGAATGCATGACGAGGGCGTATGATTGGCAATACGAAATGCAATCCCAATGCCATTTGGTATATGATTTCGACGAAGTCTATCCAGGACTGTCTCAATGCTGCTGACAGCTTTGCTATAGGTTATTGAAAAGTCTTGTGGCTCCATACGTTTTATCACAAAGGGAACATCTCCAAATTCACGCAATCTTTCCATATCATATAATTTTCGACGTGGTGTATCTATTACTGGCGGCATTTCTACATCTATTTTTGATTTTATAGAGTATACGATCTTCAATGTATTACTCCCGGAATTAGAACTGGAACACCCACTTTCAACGGTAACCGGTTCATCATCACATTTTTCATCAAATTCGTATAATTGTTGCTTACACTCTTCCACAATTGTAGGCTCTATGTCAATTTCAGACTTAAAAACAGTTACAAGCTTACTTTCTGTGATGGATTGAACTTCAGCCTTCGATTTTGTGTCCAGTGCAGAATGTGGCTTAGCTCTAAATTCGTTTTCATTTTGCAATTCTGTTTTTATTTCACACACAGCTTCAACGTGAGCTTCGGGCTCAATATTCAATTGATTTTCATATTCTGGCTCTATTTTTATATCCACATTTTCCATTTTCACTAATCAAAATGCATTTGCTATCTCTTCCTTTCACTATTTTCAATTTATTTAATATATTTTACTGTATTATCTTTTCACATTTAACTTTCCGTTTAAGCGGACGGCAATTATTGTTTTTGTTTTGGCTTCTTCTTCTGCATTAACAGTTGGTTGATTTATTTTCATCGCCGATTTCTCTCCTAGTCGCAACGATGAATCGATATGTTACTCTGTTTAAATTTTCGCGGCCTATCGATCAAAGACCTTTATGTCGACTGATTTTACAGCGATATGAATCGCTTTTAAACTAACTGATCAAACAATTCAATAATAAAAATCTTAACAATAATAAAACTTATTTATAATGCATTCAGAATCTACATCTGAAAACTAATAATTATCAAATAATTTAAAAAAATATTGTACATAGTAGAAAGTAGTAACCTACAATTAATATGCTAATATGATTAATTGCAACCCCATGACATTTTCAATAACCTCAATTACTTTTATTGTAAATGATGCAAAGTTTTTTATTTTTGTTTTGTTGAATGATCAACAGAGAAATTAAACAAGAATAATTTAAATGAATTATGTAAGCTATTTCCAGGCAAATAATTAATAAACAAAAGTTGTAAAATATCTTTGCATTCAACGGCTCTTTTATTATTTGCTTTTATACACGTATGTAAATATATATATGCATCTATGTTTTGTTTGTATGTATATCAATATATAAACTTAAAATATTTTTTAAATATTTCTTTTTCTTTTTTTTTTTTAAATTAGTTGTACTTTTTCTGTTTCTTTATTAACTGGCTTTGGCGCAAAAATAGTTTCAGATATACTCGATGTGTATAACTTTGCTTATGTTAAAGATAGTAACAGTTAAAATTAATCAAAAATACAATAATTTTATTTTGTTACTAAAGGACTAATATTGATCCAAATCACCAAAGAGGCACAATCGTTGAGCTTGAAAAAGCATTCATAAATGTTACTAAACTTTTAGATTTAACTCAGGTTACAAATACGAAAATAATAATTGGTATTTTTTAAAAGCAGAGAGAGAATAGAGAGAGAGAGAGAGCCAAACAATAATATTATAAAATGTAATATTATTAGAATCAAAAAGGGGAATATATTACTGTATATACATTTAAGAAGTATATGATTATAATTTATTAGTCCTTTAGTTTAACAAAATAAAATTATTGTATTTTTGATTAATTTTAACTGTTACTATCTTTAACATAAGCAAAGTTATACACATCGAGTATATCTGAAACTATTTTTGCGCCAAAGCCAGTTAATAAAGAAACAGAAAATGTACAACTAATTTTAAAAAAAAAAAAAAAGAAAAAGAAATATTTAAAAAATATTTTAAGTTTATATATTGATATACATACAAACAAAACATATATGCATATATATATTTACATACGTGTATAAAAGCAAATAATAAAAGAGCCGTTGAATGCAAAGATATTTTACGACTTTTGTTTATTAATTATTTGTCTGGAAATAGTTTACATAATTCATTTAAATTATTCTTGTTTAATTTCTCTGTTGATCATTTAACAAAACAAAAATAAAAAACTTTGCATCATTTACAATAAAAGTAATTAAGGTTGTTGAAAATGTCATGGGGTTGCAATTAATCATATTAGCATATTAATTGTAGGTTACTACTTTCTACTATGTACAATATTTTTTTAAATTATATGATAATTATTAGTTTTCATATGTAGATTCTGACTACATTATAAATAAGTTTTATTATTGTTAAGACTTTTATTATTGAATTGTTTGATCAGTTAGTTTAAAAGCGATTCATATCGCTGTAAAATCAGTCGACATAAAGGTCTTTGATCGATAGGCCGCGAAAATTTAAACAGAGTAACATATCGATTCATCGTTGCGACTAGGAGAGAAATCGGCGATGAAAATAAATCAACCAACTGTTAATGCAGAAGAAGAAGCCAAAACAAAAACAATAATTGCCGTCCGCTTAAACGGAAAGTTAAATGTGAAAAGATAATACAGTAAAATATATTAAATAAATTGAAAATAGTGAAAGGAAGAGATAGCAAATGCATTTTGATTAGTGAAAATGGAAAATGTGGATATAAAAATAGAGCCAGAATATGAAAATCAATTGAATATTGAGCCCGAAGCTCACGTTGAAGCTGTGTGTGAAATAAAAACAGAATTGCAAAATGAAAACGAATTTAGAGCTAAGCCACATTCTGCACTGGGCACAAAATCGAAGGCTGAAGTTCAATCCATCACAGAAAGTAAGCTTGTAACTGTTTTTAAGTCTGAAATTGACATAGAGCCTACAATTGTGGAAGAGTGTAAGCAACAATTATACGAATTTGATGAAAAATGTGATGATGAACCGGTTACCGTTGAAAGTGGGTGTTCCAGTTCCAATTCCGGAAGTAATACATTGAAGATCGTATACTCTATAAAATCAAAAA
This sequence comes from Zaprionus obscuricornis, assembly GCA_037044475.1. Lineage (NCBI taxonomy): Eukaryota > Metazoa > Arthropoda > Insecta > Diptera > Drosophilidae > Zaprionus > Zaprionus obscuricornis. The sequence continues at coordinate 6,416 of JBAMBR010005595.1, read as the reverse complement.
TAGATGTAGAAATGCCGCCAGTAATAGATACACCACGTCGAAAATTATATGATATGGAAAGATTGCGTGAATTTGGAGATGTTCCCTTTGTGATAAAACGTATGGAGCCACAAGACTTTTCAATCACCTATAGCAAAGCTGTCAGCAGCATTGAGACAGTCCTGGATAGACTTCGTCGGAATCATATACCAAATGGCATTGGGATTGCATTTCGTATTGCCAATCATACGCCCTCGTCATGCATTCTAACACTAGCGTGAGTAGAATATCAATATGTCTATATACCATATAAACATATATATATATATATATGTATATATGAGAATGACTATAGGAAAACTATGAAGTATATTGTATTTTACACAAACTAATTAAACTAATGAAATTCCATTCTAATTTTAGTATACTCAATCACAGATGCCATTTCTATAGCAACGATAAGATGATCTTGTCAATGGCCCTACACGGTCAGATGTGTCGAGCTGGCATTGATTATCTGATCGTTAACGGTTATATGCCTGTTGGTGCTACCTACTTTGCATGCCTCGATTCTTTCTCCATTCACAATGAGGAATTTAAACTATTTAAACTGAAACATAATAACAATGATCCGCCACCAGATGCTAAGGCACCACTGCCACCCAATATGTGCTATACCATTACAACCACTGGCACTACTGGCAATCCAAAGTTAATCCATGTACCGTATGAATGTATTGCACCAAATGTTATTGCGCTTAGGTAAGTTAGAAGGCGTGGCGTTTAGGTCATTAATATATAATTTGTTTTAACTTTTAGTTAACATATATTATTTATTTTTGGGTTTCGTTAGTTGTTTTGTTTATTTTAAAGTCCAATGAGTCTTAAGATTACAAATGTTTATGACTCTTACTCTTATCTTTCTAATGTTCACTATACTGCAATTGGGTTACTTTTGACAGATTAGTTTTTATTATAAGTACATAAAAATAAGTACAGTAAGCCAACGATATGGTATACACAGAGCGTCGATTGATAAAGTGATTAGCGAAATAAAGACTTTATAATTTTAAAGATTTCTATAATTAATATAAACATTTTTTTCCACAGTCAAAAACTGAATATATCTATGGCTGATGTTATATATCTTGGTACACCCTGCACTTTTGATCCGTCAGTTGTAGAACTCTTTCTTGCCTTGCAGAATGGTGCCGCTGTCCTCATAAGCCACTATACGATGCGTGAGTCGCCTAAACGTGTGCTAGACGCACTCTTTCCCATTAGTGTAACGACACCAGGCATCACTGTACTACAAATGACACCATCATTGTTTCGACAATTTGGTGCCAAAGCGATACGCGAGAGAATATTGAGCAGCTCAAGTACTTTAAGGTAAGTAGCAATTATTGCTTTATCTTTAAAGTAAATCTATTTTGATTTTGCAGAGTTTTACTTTTGGGCGGTGAACCATTTCCATCTAATGCAGAGTTGTCCACATGGATGGATCCACAGGTGTTGTTGCAAAAGCACATATGCAACATTTATGGCATTACAGAGATCTCTTGTTGGAGCATGATGCATGTGTTAAAGTCATTGCATACGCGTGTACCTCTAGGCACACCCATAGATGATCAAACCGTGCTGGCTATACAGTATCAGAACAAACAAAAAGTTGACTGTGGTGAGCTTTTCCTTGGCAGTGGTACGCGACGTTGTTATATACCTGAAATTGATGATGTGGCTACAAAGGATTATACGATTTGTTATCGTGCCACGGGTGATTTGGTGCGTCGTAGCGAAGATGCCTCCATAATGTACGAGGAACGTGCAAATGATGTAGTCAAACGTGCGGGTAATCGCATTAGTCTAGGTAAGTTATAACTGCACTGTATAAACATTTGTTATTACACTGTATTTGTACTTTATGGTTTTAGGTCTCATCACGCGCAAGATTGAAAAGTGTCTGCATAGCAGTGAGCTTACCAGTTGCCTATGGCAAGAAGAACTACAGAAGCTCATCTGTTGCATTCGCTGTTTAGAGCCAAAGACAAAGGTGCAACAACGTGCACAAACATTTGATATATTATCAAAACTATCAGCAGCTGAACAACCCGATCGATTTGTTTATCTCCAACATTTCCCCTGTGATGCACATGGCAAATTGGACAAAAAATTATTGCTCAAGGAATGTACGATATTGGCACAACCGGCGCAGGATATTTTAAAGAATTTTCTACACGATCGTCTCGAGTGTGTGGACACACTAGGTGATCATGCGGTGAAAAAACAACGATTAGACTTTGGCAATTTACCCAGTAATCCCTGTGGCTACGATCTTAGTTTTCGCCATGCTGGTGGAACTTCATTTCATGCCATAACTCTGTGTCGTGAGATTGGTTTACAGATGTGCATAGATGACGAGCAGCGACATCTGTTCGAGTTACTATTGGATGAGAATGTACCACTGCGTATTGTCTTGAGTTTTTTGGATACAGCTAAATTAGTTGCTCATAATACCAAACTAAAGCCAGTGGAACCACCATTAGGTATAGTTGCTGCTACTCCTGTTGCTAGTGATGCTCCTAATGCTGCTGAAGCTGCTGCTGCTTCAGCTATTGCCAGCTGCAGTGGCACTAATTGTGGCCTTATCATCAAACGCATTGAAAAACCAATAATTAAATTTCAATTCCATTGGAAGATTAATTTTGGTAAATGTGTCGATTCTTCCGTCGCACAATACGAGGGACGATATGTGGCTGTTGGCGCTCATTCGAAAATATTACGAACTCTAGATGCAGTAACAGGTCAGGAGCAGAGTATATTAAAGTTACCCGATCGCATTGAATGCAAGGTAACATTTCTTAGCGAGCAACTTGCCGTTGTTGGCTGCTATGATGGTTGCCTCTATGGCTTCAATCCGTTGACTGGTGAAATGCAATGGAATATAGAAATTGGTGGCATGATTAAATCACAACCATTTCTATCTGCGGATGGTGCACGTCTTGTTATCTGCAGCTATGCTGACGATTATAATGTCATGTGTTTATCGACTGAACGGCAACAAGTGCTTTGGTGCATGCGCGTCGGTGAGAAGGCAATCTTTGCCAGTCCCATGGAAGTGCCCAGACAACAAGCGATCATCATTTGTACACTCGATGGTGGCTATACGCGTGTCTCACTTTTCGATGGCTCTGTTCAATGGGCTCAGAAGTGCAAGCAGCCTCTCTTTGCTTCTCCTACACTGCTGGATTGTAATACATTTGCGTTTGCTGAGGTTACTGGCCAGGTGCATGCGTGTAATATGAATAGCGGAAAAATTGTAAGACATCTCTATGAACACTCACTCTTTATATATGTATATTTATTAAATTCTTCAACTCTTTCTTTACAGCTTGCCACATTTGCTGCCGAAGGCAACATATTCTCTTCACTTGTTGTCAAGTCACCGCCAACACATATGGGATATACTTTTATGCTCTTTGGTTGCATCGATCATCACGTTTATTGCCTGCGCTGTAAGACAACTGGAGGCAATAGCGCATCATTTGAGCTACAATGGAAATTGAATGTGGGCGGTGCTATCTATGCCACACCCACAATAATAACAATTGAACCAAATGGAAATTATGTATTCTGTTGTGCAACCGATGGACGCGTTGTATTGGCCAATCTGGGCAATGGTGAACAACAATGGTCGGACAAGCTGCCAGGTGAACTCTTCTCCAGTCCATGTTACATTGCAAGATTACGGCGTATCTATTTTGGATGTCGTGATAATAATTTGTACTGTTTGGGCATCTAGCCTTTTAAAAACTGTTATAGAGAATTAAGTAAAAAGAAAAATGTAAAAAAAAAGAAATTCGAAAACCAAGGGAAACGAGAAGGGATTAGATCAAACACACATATGTCTATATTTCTATTTCTATATTTTCATATAATTCCGTCCGTCTATATATTACAAATGTTTCTCGTATTATTAAAAATTTTATTTAATCATCATAGTCCGTAAAATCACAAATATCGTTGCCTAAAGCACGAATCTCTTCCTGTGTGCGTAGGAAATTATTAAGCGCTGTATAAGATGGTTCATCATATTGTTCTCTTCTACATTTACTGCAACAACTTGTCCAAGAGGCAGTGCGTGATAACACATCTGCCAAATGTACACTTTCTTCGGCTGAAGAAGAGGGATAGAAATCAGTATCCTCATCTGTTTCATTACATTTATTGTATTTAGGGAATTGATTAGATGTAGTTATTGCACATCTTAATTTAGATTCCTCGGCTATGTTATCCATAGCCTGGCGCATACGATGAGTTAATCGTGGTGCTTTATATAGTGAAATAAGATTTTTCAGGGCCACTTGGCATTTTTGTCGCTTGTTTTTTTTCATTTGACGTTTGATTTTCCTTTCCTCCACTTCCATGAGTTGTCTTTGTCTACGGTGTTCCGCTAATCGTTTTTCCGCAGGTGTTTTTTCTAGATTTTCAAAATATTTAACCCATTTTTCTCTGGCCGCTTTTAAATATTGCTTGTTAAATATAGAGTCGTCTCTGAATCCAGAGCTTTTAGAGGATCCATCTGTTTTTATTTGGATTTCGAGTGGCAAATCCATAGTCAAAAGTTTATCTTGACGTTTCTTTCTAGCAATTCTACTCATAAGTTCCTCAAACTTTATCTCAATCTTTGCCAACAAAGATGGATGATGATCAATATCAGAACTAAATCTAAGCATTAGAACATTATAATGATGCGGATCGATTAAATAATTCCTTATTATTTGTGCATCAGCTTCATCTCTAGGCAAATCCAGATAAATTATCATATTGTACAATCGTCGCAGAGCGAATTCGTCATGCGGTGCTCTTAGTTTATTAATTTCCAGATTAAAAAACATTTTATGCAATTCGGATATATTGGTCCTCAATACACCATCCCTACCTAAACCCATGTTCGCCGTAGACATATAATTTGCAAGTAATTCTTTCTCCCTTTTAAGCTGCATTCTCTTCGTTTTATATAATTCATCCTCATCGAAATGTGTTTCCATGGCACGATTTAGATTCAATTGCATCAGTTTCATATAAAATCTTGTCAATTCTTCTTTAATACTATCGTTACTTCTACGCTTGTAATACTTTAATATATAATTGTATCGATCTTTCGTCGCCTGCCAGACTTTGCTCATCAAATCGTCTTTGTTATCCCGTGAGAAAATCGATAGTTTTTGCTTTCCTGGAGATCTCAAGGATGTCAACGAACCTGAGTTAGGTGCGACCATCTTATCTATAACAAATTTGGCAATTTCCTTCATTGGTTCAGATCTCAATTTATTCATTGTCTCGGTCATCGTCTCGGCACCTTTCTTTAACAGAATACTTTGGCGCCTTTTAAAGATGCTAGTTCTATTTTTATTATATGGTGCATCCGAATCTGAAAATCTTCTCAGTTTTCCCTTTTTATAATTTAAGCTTGAGTCTGAGTCAATTTCTTTCATTTTTGATTTTTTTTTCGATTTAGATTTCCGTTTTATTTTTTGAGTACCTTCAGGAACAGTCTCGATTCTGGGCGGATCCGATTCATATCGTTTAGTAGTTCCATCTGTCTCTATATCTTCACGAGTCTTATTTATTCTTGACTTATGCTTTCTCAATCGGAAATTATCTAGAAAGGCCTTGTTTTCCTTCAGTACTTGAAGAGGGGATTTAAAATAGTCTTGCTTATATTTATGAGAAGTTCTTTTTGACTTTAAACCTTCTGATTCCGATTGTGATTGCGATTGTGATTGCGATTGTGAATCTGATTTTTGTCTTTTAATTGGTATTATAAAACTTGACGATTGCTCCTTTGGAAATGTAAGCTCATCAAATGAATCAACTTTAATATTGGAATCAGAATGTTCCGATTGGAGTTTATCTTGATGGTGCATGTCGAGATGAGTATTTCTATGTGTGTGTCTTGATTTAGTCATTTGATGTTTATTATCTTGATGGTGCATGTCGAGATGAGTATCTCTATGTGTGTGTCTTGATTTAGTCATTTGATGTTTATTATCATGATTATTATGCGCAGGTCTTAGTTTCATCTGGGATTTACCTAATTTTTGGGTATGCGGATGTCTTCCGTACTTAATTTCAAAGCTATCGAAACTATCATAAATCTTAGAAGACAATTTTCGTACCTTCTTTTGATGATGTTCATTCTGATGTTCATGATGTTGTTTATGATGATGTTCATCATGATGTTCATGATGATGTCCATGATGATGTTCATGATGTTGTTTATGATGATGTTCATGATGATGTTCTTGATGTTGTTTATGATGATGTTCATGATGATGTTCTTGATGTTGTTTATGATGATGTTCATGATGATGTCCATGATGTTCATGATGTTGTTTTGTAGACGTTTTTTCCACTAAACCTTTTCTATATTT